>JAUCBJ010007225.1:0-56582 GCA_032718475.1 Nemertoderma westbladi
AACAATGTTTGTACGCGAATTGATTGTCGGTTGTTATCAAATATGATTCTTATCTAGAAAGAACTACATTCAAACACTTTACTAATCATTGTCGCTATAGCAATACCCCTATAATTTGACTTGTCGTCAATGGGACCATTCTTTTTATTTTATTTATCCAAATTGTTCGGCGACATGCTGGTAAATGTAGAAATTAGAACGCTCAGCTCTCACACTTATTTCACACTAGTAACTACTGTAATAGTTATTTGATCATTTATGGCGATATTTAATTTGGTGTTTTAATTTTGATTATTAATATTAATTTGTATTAAATGCAGAATTTTTGAAAATTTTTCGCATATTTCTATGCTCGTAACGTCACACCAATCTGCTTCCACGATTAAGTATTGTCGTTAGTAATTAGTCATTAATTTTAAATTATTTAAATCGTTGTTTAAATTGTCGTCAATTTAAATTGCTGTATATGTGATCAAGATATACAACTTACAATTAACATAAGTAGGTTTTATTACTACATGCGCATTGTAGTCTAATTAATACCTATGCAGTAATAAATGGCTAATAAATAATTACATACCCAATCGTAACCTTCTACAAGACGTTACTCTAGTTTGTAGCTCAGACTACTTGGCCTAACCCGTTGTTGCCCGTAGTTACCAGAACATTCCCTTGCCAGTTCTAATAAACAAAGGCGGCCGGTGAAAGCGCAATACGAGTTTCAACGCACTTATCCTTTTGTCCAGGAGCTTTATCGTAATTGTAGATTACTGAGAGAGGGTCGACTCGAAACAAGAAACGTTCCACGAAGAACTCCGTTACCCCTGAGCCACACCAGGCTTTGCAATTCGTCGGTACCTTTAAGACGGGACACCGTTAACAATAGCGAACTGGTAATTGGACTGGTTGTCTACTACTGTTACTAATTCCACTGGGACTGACTTTGGAAGTGCTCTCTTCGTTATGTTTTTTTTTATTTTTTTATTTAATCAATTAACTGTACCCAATTAAGGGTCTACTTAAAATTGCACAACTCCAGTATACGCAGTACTTAAATTAGACTAGACATGAATTTATACATTATTAAATACAATTACCGGATTATAATATAACAGAATGGCCCAGCAGAGCAAATATAAACAATAAACCGTTCAACCATTATTATAGTAATAATATCGATTATTTAGAAATTGAAATTTATAATGAGCACTTAATTATTCTATATCACCCAGGGAGATTATAATGTCTTTTTGACTTTCCTGGACATTAAATTCGAACTCGTGACCACGTTCAATACGGGAATGATGGGGGATACGTGTAGGTAATGGTACCGCAGCGCGTTCCACTAGAGCTCGGTCACATCCTTCACTTCGCGACAAAGGAGGTTGATAATTACCGCTATTTTTATTATTATTACTACCGGCCGACACTTCTCGATCACGAAATACATTAATTTCACCAAGATGGGCTTGTCTAGGGATGTTTATAGCTGTTTATTTAGGACGGCAGACTTGTGAATAACTTCCAGGTCCGTGTCTTTGCGTCGCCACAACATCTCGCTCCATATGTTTGGTGGCCTGCTCCACGGTCGACATTCCATTACGACCACTCGAATAACCTCCCTGGTGAGCACTGGTAATTGCAGCTCCAATGCGCTGCCCAAAGTCACCTCGTAATCCATTGACTGCCGCAATGCCATTCCGACTTGGGAAAGCGTAACCACGTTGGTATCCGCCGTGATGCTCATGCCGGCCTCCCCGCCCCGTCCGCTACCGTTACCCTGTTGGTAGTTGAAGTTACTGTCTCCCAGACGTTTTCTGGGACCTAGCTGGGTATCCTGTCCCTGGTTGTTGATGGGATTCGTTCCTCGCCCGCGGCCTCTACATCGGTAAGGCACTTATTCCAAGGCCCATCTCCTATGTCCGCGGTAGAGCGCTCAGCCGTATCGTGCGTGCTAGTACTAGTAGGATGGGTTACACCTTGAGATGGGGCCCTTCGACCGGCAGCGACTGATAAGTTGATCTAATGATATTTCTTTTTCCTCAGGTAGATCCCAACCAGACACTTTATTTCCTTCAATAAACAAAGTATGTTTCGAGACATTTGCCCTGTAACCATGGTCTCTAGCCTCTCTCTGCAACTTGAAAAGCTCCTTGCGTTGCTGGCGGATTTCAACGGGGAAATTTTCTTGGATCCGATATCGGGTTCCAATTAGTTGCTTTGCTGCCTTCCATACTAAGTTGCGGTGTTTCGTGAGTAGGAACTCTACTTTAATAATAGTCTGGTCGATTTAGGAGCAATTTTAGGTGTACCCGGAAAAAAATGTTACCAAGCCAAATTTGGTATAATTAGAAGCGCAAATTTATGCTCTTTAAGAATATCGAAAGTCCTCCGCACCATACCTTGGGCAACTTTTTTTATAGCCACTTTTGTGAACCCTATCCATAAGTAAAATCAATTCAAATTTACTTGATCTTCACTTGGAATATTTCATCGTTGCTAAGAGACAATGTAATATTTAATATTCTTATCTGTTAATTACATACATAATTGTATACATAATGTTAATTGAAATTTACCGGTGTTAGCTAGTAGTTTATCCCACTCACGCCTGGTTGCTGGCGTTATATTGGTTCCAAGGCAAGCAAAGCTTGAATTTGACCTATTATTTTTATTATTACGTTCTCCAAACTTAGTAATGAGTTAGATCTGGGGTCTAGTTATACATGGCTTGACTCATCAACTGAACATGCTGTAAGGGACATGCCTATCAAAAGACTCGACTGGCTTGTATGCACACTAGTTGGACACTGAAAATATAATGGGGTATGGTAAATTCCATATAGACATCATCTCAACATTTCACAATAAAAAATTTCGTTCTTTATTCGTCACTTTCGGGCACCGGTAGGACACTTAGCTATTATGGTAGCTAGCTAATTTTTCAAAAAATTCAATATTAATTTTTTTAAATGCAAATATTTCATGATTAAATTATTTCTCGACATCGATGCAACATTAAATAATCAAAATATTATATTCTGGAACACTGCTGTGGTAGCTAGTAAAAATTTGTCAAAACCTAATAGGCAATTATTTTAGTAAGTTTAAATTTTAATAAGTTAGTACCGGTAGTAAGTAAGTTTTGTAAGTTTTCTAATGCAAATTTTATACTTGGAAATACATTATAAAGTGATTCTATCATGTTTTCTTTCTGTTTTAAAAAATGTTCTACAAATTAAGTAGATATGTTTTTTTTTATGGTAGCTAGTATTTTTTTACTAGCTAGTATTTATTGAAATTATAAAAAAAATGTCAAAAAATTTATATTTCAGGTTTAAACTACAACAGGATAACCAAATGTTTACAGTTTATATAAAATTTTTTTAATTACAAAAAATACTAGCTAGTAAAAAATAACACTACAGTAGCTACCATAAAAAACATATCTACGAATTTTATAGACCATTCAACAAAACCAAAAAAACGTTAAAAAACACTATTAAAGGAATGGTGAAAAAATGGCAGGGGGTGTCGACAGGACAAAGTATGGACCCTTTTTGCTTTACTAGCGCCCATGGATCTCTTTTTGAGGAACATTCTCACATGAATTAACTACATAAAATCTGTAGAGATGAAATATGAAATCTTGGATACAGTCCACACCAATGTCAAAAAATGAATAATAAAAATAATTTATAATTTGAAATCTAATGGTCCATGAATGTATATTTTTCTTTTGATATACCAGTACAGTAGCAATATTTTATATTAATATTACAAATGAACATGGAAGAAGTAAGTAAGAAAGCAAAATTTAATGGAAATAATATGTGTGTTATTTGTGGCACACAATTCCAGTCTGTGGCTGATCAAGTAACTGTTACTCGTGGACTGCCTAATCTCATAACTTATAGTGAGCTGCATGGTATAGAGGATCTTCACAGACATCTTGTTCAACTGTCTACTACTGTACCTCCTGGCGTCGTTCTTGTTCACAAAGAATGCCGTCGCCAATTTGTTGATTCAAAACGTTTAAAACCTACAGATGAACATGAACAACAATCATCATCATTCACCAAGAGGCAGAAACTTCGTTCCACATTCTGCGAATTTCAGTGGAAGATGCACTGCTTTTTCTGTGGATGTGAAGATCAGCTGCAAAGATCATTAAGGCGCAGATCAGAGAAATGTCTTTTAATATGAATTCGTACCCATCAAATCATGAGATTCACGATGTTGATGCTGCACTTCAGTGGTTGCCCCCCCCATTGTTGCAAGTATTTTTGAAGAATATTGTTAAATCACCAATTAAACAGGCATCCATTGGACATTGTTTAGTACATTCTGCCAGACCTCGGTCAGTGATACCACCTTTGTTGCTCGGATTGGGTGTAGAATTAGACTTTATCTTCGGGTCAAAATGGTTAGTTAATGAACTTTTTAGACTGGGATACTCTGTTTCTTATGATGAAGTTACTAGATTTAAGCAGAACGCAATTATCTCGACTAACTTCAATGATGTCTTACCCAAGTACCCTGACAGTGTGACCCAGTGGGTGGCAGATAATGTTGATCATAATGTGTGTACATTGGATGGTAAAGACACCTTCCATGGTATGGGGATAATTGCAGTATCCACACCACTCAGTGAGCAACGTCCACGTAGGGTAAGTCCACCTGTGTCACGCCAAAAGATCATAAAAGTCGGGACAGCAGTTGCAAACAAAAGCATTCCAATTACTTGGTATCATGAGACGTCCGCGCATGGTTTGGCATCAGAAAAGTTCAAGCCTTTGATACAGCTTCAATTTCCATACATTCTACCACTGTCAAACAGTTGCGATTTGCTGTGGCATGCTGCATGGCAGTTTACCAATAGGGATAACCCTCGGCCAAACTGGACAGGTTTCGTCCAAGATGTATCTACTGGATCCTACCTTCCACCCTCTGACATAACTATGATGCCGATTATTGATTTGAAACCTTCAGATGATAGTTGTATATACTCTACACTGTTATTTGTTAAAAACCAAGCAGAACATCTCAATATTCCAACTCCTTGCATCACCTTTGACCAACCCTTGTGGAGAAAAGCTGTAGAAATTATTGATGCAAAATCAATGGGCATAGTTTGCCGGCTGGGAGGTTTTCATATGATGATGAGCTTTTTAGGAAGCATTGGCAGTTTAATGAATGGTTCTGGATTGTCTGAGCTGTTAAATACAATCTATGGTGTGAACTCAGTCCCACATATTCTTTCTGGAAAGGCTATATCAAGAGCAATACGGGCGCACTTCATAGTAGAAGCAGCTTTGATGATAAAAATTTTTGATACAGTTTTCCCACTAGCACCTGAAGTGGGAGAACCAACTGCCATGGGAGAGGGAGTCATAAGCAGCATGGATGAAGAAGAAAAGGGAAAGGATATAGGAAAACCAGCAGCAACTGAAGATGTTGAGAATCACCATAAGCGTACAGTGGAATTGAATCAAGATTTAACTGAAAAATTGGACCATGAAGAGGTGGAGGAGCTAAAGGAGTTGTATATGAAGCTCAGTACTCATGATATCAGCATTCATGATGTAAGTAATTCAACTCCACTTTTGAAACTGGAGAAAGTTCTTAATTGTGTAATGAATGAACTAAAGGAAAGATCTAGAACAGCAAAGTTGTGGCTTTCTTATATTGAGTGTGTTAACACCCTGAAGTTGTTCATTCGTGCAGAGAGAACCGGAGATTGGAATACGCATCTTGTAGCAGTTGGGAGGATGATAAATATATTTGCGGCAACAGGACATTTTAATTATGCGAAGAGTGCTCGTTTGTATTTGCAATGGATGCTGGAATTGCCTAAAAAACACCAATGGTTGTATCGGCAGTTCTCACAGTATGGGTTTCACTCTGTGCGGCGCAGTGATCGTTACTGGGCCAGCTTATGGACTAATCTTATCATCGAACAAGTCATGATGAGATCTATCAAGAGCAGAGGAGGTCTTACTAGAGGTCGAGGGATTACAGAATCTGTTAGATTGATGTGGGTATACAGTATCCATGAATGTGCCCAAGTGCATTATGCCATGACCACACTGACAGGACATTCTCACAGGACCAGTGAACAGCATGTGGAGCTTACTACCGCAAGAAGAACAAGGGATTTTGACGACATGGTTGAAATTATCAATTGGATATCCCAACATAACCCATTTGACTCAAACCTCCCTGGGTTGAGATCATTATCATCAGGTTTAACGGCTTCTGATGGCGATGGCATAAATTGTGATGATGTAGAGGCAGTTGGTCATTCTATCCAAAAGAATCTCGATAATGTGAGCGTTTTGGAGAGCTCACTGAAAAGAAGTGATCAAATTTCCACCCTAATAAACTTAGAGAAATGCATAAAGATTGAAGGACAAGCTATTCATATTGATCCAAATGCTTTGTTTTCCCGACTTATCATTGTTATGGAAAGATGTGAAGATCTGACTCCGTATTTCAAATTTGAGCTCACTCCTTTTCCAACTTCATTATTCAAGGATTCTCAAATGCGAAAAACAAACAAAGCGGTTCTAGCACATCACCTTACTGCTGGTATTCCAGAAACCCATTCACCAGAACATGCTTCACATGTTTTAGATGGTGGTGCTCTACTTCACAGGGTACGGTGGCTACCAAAAGGTATGTACAGAGATATAGTTGCTCAATATCTGAAATATATAGAAGCAAAGTATGGCCCATCCAACATTGTTTTTGATGGATACAATGCGGGCCCATCAATAAAAGACCAAGAACATCAGCGACGGGCAAGGAAAACATCTGCCAACATTCAAATTCGTGATGACTTGCAAGTAGCTGTCCCTCAGAATCTGTTTTTGTACAATGAGATGAATAAAGATCAGTTGATAAAGATGTTGTCTCGCCTCTTTACAGCAAATGGACACTCAGTAGTTCAAAGTAAAGGCGATGCTGATACAGATATTGTCTTTGAAGCACTGCGATTGGCTGCAAAAGGAGACACTGTGATTGTGGAAGCTGATGACACCGATGTTCTTGTTCTTTTGCTGTACCATTGGTGTCCAGACATGGCTGACGTATATTTTCATTCTGACCGAAAACGGTTGAAAGGCAAGGATGCAACTCTGGTTAGAATTCGAGACATAGTAGAAAAAATTAGCTCAGATGTAATCCATAATCTACTTGTAATTCACGCTTGGGGTGGATGTGACTCAACTTCTGCAATTTTTGGGTATGGAAAATGTGAGCTAATTAAACTCATTCACAGATCACAAGAGATCCTTCGCTGTTGTGAAACGATAAATAATGAAAATTCTTTACAAACCGATGTTGCGAGTGCAGGGCAAAAGATATTTAATAAAATGTATTCCGGAAAACCTGGGGATTCACTTGATACACTCAGATATATCCGATATATGGAGTTTACTGCGACATCAACCAAGAAGTTGCAACCTGATCGACTTCCCCCGACTGAACGAGCAGCCTTATTCCACTCCCTTCGCGTTCACCTGCAAGTTGTTGTTTGGAAGAGTCTTGGTAAGTGTCTACTGGATCCTTGCCAGTGGGGGTGGGAGGTGAAGAATGACAAGTATATACCTGTAATGACGGATTTAGATCCTGCTCCAGAGGAAATTCTCAATTTTATAAGATGTAAGTGTAAGATCTCGTCGAGAAATTGCTGTGGCACAAAGCTATGTTCTTGTCGAAAACACGGGCTGACATGTGTAACTGCTTGCAGTGACTGCCGAGGAACTGATTGCAGTAATATCACCCAAGTCGTGCTAGACCAAGAAGGAGAAGCGGACGAATATGAAGATGGTGCAACGTTCTATAGTTCTGGATAGATACTTTTATAATGGCTGAAATATTTTTTTAAGACAAATTATTAAATTTTATTATTATAATATTAACAATTAATATTAACAAAAATACCATATTTTTACTATTAACTCTTTTCTAATAACATTATTATATTTATTTTTCTATTTATTAACAATCTTTATTTATAAATAACATTAATTGTTTATTTAAGTAACATTAATTATTACAGGTATGGTTTAATAAACGGTGTATAGATGCAATTGTTCCACTAATAAAGGGTGATATTATTTATTATAATAACTTTGGTTCATGATAAACTCTAGGTATAATATACAATTTTCAATATTTCTATTATAAATTGATAATATTTAATAATTATTATATTTTTGGTTTAATAAACTATCATTCCTTAATTTATTAATATTAATAGCGGGGATAGGAGTTACCATGGTAGGAGTAGGTGAATATATGGTGAATCTACCGGTTGCCATAGTAACTGAGACTTGAAAATTTTATCAATGAATTTTCCATAGCCGATATAGTGGGATTAGGAGTTGGTCCCGTTGCCTCAAGATGGCCAAATCGATGGTTGATATGGTGAATCTACCGGTTGCCATGGTAACTGAGAATTTAAAATATGTTCAATGAATTCTCCGTTGGTGATATAGTGGGGGTAGGAGCTAGCCCAGTTGCTTTAAATGTAATTATATATATTCTTATATCGGTTGCTATGGAAACGGGATTTGTGAGAGTTGCCCACCCTATTGAAGAGAGGACTTTTCAGATTTCGAAAGCGGGGATCCTAGCGATTCGAACCATACCAAATATAGCTTGGTAACATTTTTTTCCGGGTACATTGTCTTATCGACCAGACTATAAGGCAAGGGTTATCCCACCGGATATTTACCCCACCCGCCGCGCCCGCATGCAGACGATAGGCATCATCGATTAGTAGATCAGTGTCAACCCCAAGTACCTTGTAACAGAAGTTTAACACTACGCGTTCGGTATCCTCTATCTGCGACCCAACCTCCGGGATATTACCAAAGATTAGGCATTCTTATTACTGAGCATTTCCGCTTCCACCTGTCTACGTAACAGGGTACCACAGCAGATCGAATTACAGTCTGCCTGTCTGTGAACTGATTCAAGAGAAGAGTTCGTTTTCTGAACAGTGGAAAGTATCTCGGGGATTAAATGTAAGTTTTCAAACTCACGAAGTCCTAAGAGAGCGCTGACTTCCCCTTCCATACCATGGAACTGCTGCTAACTCGCAAGCTTTTATGTGCTGTTCCGGTAATGGCCGAGGGTGGGACATTCTGCGGTTGCGCGATTTGGTTTCTGGAAGCGTTTCCAGATTGGCTACTTTCAGATAGGCCTACAACATCATTATCTTCTGCCGGGTTCTGTAAGACATTCCAGCTATTGTGAAGCGGCGGGACTTCTCTGTCTGGGGTACGGGGGGGGCATTAGGCCTATTGCTTACGGTAGAATGTAAACGAAACCACCGTTTCAAAGCACAAAGCTTCAAAATACTGGTATTCAATAATATAATAATATCATTCAGATTTATCAGCAGTAACATAACTTCACCTGCCGTCGTGTTAGTGTAGATTAGTAGGGTATGGGCCTCTTTGGGGTTGCCATACTTAGCCATAAATACTGACCGAGCGCCAGCAAAGTGCAAAGTTTTTGCTTTTTTCCCACCTAGATCGCAGAGATACAAGCGGATCTCATCCCAACACTCTACTTTCGAAGCATCAATATGGCAGCATTCCATTAAACGTTGGTGATTTCTTAACAATGTCACGCATTGTTTACCGAGTTCGGGTGGTGTTAATTTGGCACTGCTGATTTGCAATTCGATTAGTTATTTTTTATTTGTCACAGAAGCGACGTGCCCGCTTGCAGGCTTGTGAAGGTTGCGTTTTGATTTTTTACTGTCCAAGTCAACATTCTCGCCTTTCTCTGTCTCATATTGATGAATACCAATGATAATGAAATCTATAATGTTGGCAGTGGTAACAGGAGCTTGGTTTTTTCGCTGTTCCTTAAACATCTCCAAAACATAGTTTTGCCCTGTGCCCCACCACAATGACTCCTTCCTCCCCCCCACCGCCCAATCTCGACGACTTACTGTTCCTAACTTTTACATTTTTATCCAGTAGGCCTATAGGTAATGGGCACTCACTTTCAATTTGGTAGTGATTTGAAGTTCGCTTTTTATTATTATATATTAGGGAGTCTTCTTTTTTACTGTATATTCACCGAGCCATTCGTGGTGTAATATTAACTTCACGACGAATTCTCCAATACCTTGTACTCGATAGACCGTCCTCAACCATAATTTTCAAAGCTTTGCGCTTACGAAGTAATGATACTGAGCGTCGTTTTTTCTTGACTATCTTTTTATTCGTATTATTTATTCTTAATTTAGACGAATGTCCGTTAGTAATTGCATTGTGAAATCATTGATTATGTCTAATATATATTATGTATATAAATTATATATATAATATTCTATATATTATGTAAAGGTTGTTGTTCTTATATAATATTGGTAACAGTTCCGTATAGAACTGCATTTTTATAAAATAAATCATTGTTACCATGGCAACAGTGAAGAGTTCTAGAACAAAAAATATGTAATATACACTATTCTAGAACAAAAATAAAATAAAAAAATTATTGTTCTAGAACATATAGCTAGTAATTTTTTAAATTTAAAATAGCTAGTAATAAAAAACAATTTATTTATTTATATTATTATTAAAAAATTTATCTAACGGTACCAAATTGTATTATTTGTTAAATTTACTAGCTATTTTAAAATTAAAAAAACTAGCTAGGCCTACAGTATATGTTTTAGAACATTATTATTTTTTATTTTATTTATTTAATATTATATGTATTATACACTATTCTAGAGCATAAATAATACAAATAATATAATCTTCTAGAACATAAGGCTAGTTATTTTTCAAATTCAAAATATCTGGTAATACAAAAAAAAAATATTTATTTATATTACTTACTTATTAGAAAATTTATCTACCAAATTGGATATTTTTTAATTTACTAGCTATTTTAAAATTAAAAAAAACTAGCTATATGTTCTAGAACATTATATTTTTCATTTTATTTATGTTCTAGATTAGATTGATTGAGATTGATATTCCAGATTATGATGCATTTATTAAATAGAATAAAATAGCCTCGCGCCGGTGCATATCCGTGCAACATTTAATGCCCATATCTCAGCTAATTTTCAACGAAATTCAAATTGTGTTACATATTTGGAATCATTGCATGACCAGCTTTCCATTGGTACCAAGCTATAAGGCTACAGCTATATATAGCTACAGATATAAGGTAGAAGAATAACTGCGGTGTAACTGGTGTAATATCGCTGGAGAAACTTGTTTAAACGCTTGTAGCTAAAGATTGAAAACAAAAATAAAAATTCTGGTTCACCCAGTCAGTGGTCGGGAGGTGAAACTATCTCTGTTTCAAATTTGATGCCATCTAATTAAGATTTGTAGAAAAATTAGGGGGGGGGGGGGGTGTCACTGAATTACGACACTATATTCTGGGACATGGTGTATACACATACAGAAACTTGTTGCTCAAGAAAATAACAATTATTTCAAAATAAATAGCTAATATGTAAAGTCATGTTAGTCGTGTTAGTCATGTCACTAGTAACCCACAACAACACTGATAATAGTTCTAGAACCAAAAATTAAAATTCTTGAATTCAAGCATTACAAAATAACTTTACCAGAAAATTTTTCTACTATATCGCAGTAACGCACCAAACGCATCTAGGCCAATGTAAAATCTTAGTTTATCTGCAGAGGAATTCTAAGGGGAACTGCATGTCCATATTACCTGTACCACGTAGAATGTACAGTACTACGAAGATACAGCATAAAAAATGCATCAATCACGTTATGGCGAAGATAAACTAAAAGAAACAATAAAAAATGGAAGTAAGTTGGATAGTAGGGCTATTGAGGAGCAGCTGATAAGCGAGTCTTTCCGGGTGATGTTCCCACCGCAGAAAACACACAACAAAGAAGCATTTGTCAGATGGTTAAAGATTGTAATCGGTACCAAGGCTATCCGCATATTTAGTACAAAACGTATGAGTGGTAGTGCTCTTGTAATTTTCAACAATTATGGAACGAAGAAAGAGGAAAGAATTACACTACGGCCTTCTGATGCAGCAGATGTTCCAAAATTGTGCACCTATATCCACCTAATAAACGAAGGAGGTTTACTTAAGAAGGCAAGTTCAATTATTATTACACTTCATTCTTCTTTCGCCTTAATTTAACATATAGGGGGGGGGGGGGGGGGGGGGGGGGGGGGGACTGGACGCAATAAAAATTAATCCCTCTCCAGGGGAAATTCTACGCAAATAATAGTTGATTACTTTCAAAAATAAAACTGCAACCTGTTCTATTGTGTTTAGTTTATTGTTTTGATTAAAATAACGTGCCACTGTAACCTGCTCCTTTCCCTAAATGGAGAATTGAACATTGAGGCGGGATATTAATTCGCCAAGGCGGGTTTTGCGTCGAGTTTCCCCCCTGTCTCTAATTCAAATTGTAGGGTCACGGCCATAACTGTTCATCTTATAAGACTATAGAAGTAGGATCTAACTACATAAATTTTTGAATAATATTGAAAATATTTTCTTATATCTCAAAAGAAAATCTAAAAAACCCTATCCACCAATAAATAATAATATCACACGGAAATAAGTATACACATCGTGGGGCGAGCCACGATGTCAAGGTGATGCTTTGCGTAGCAGTATATTTGTTGATCGTCTTTCGCCATATCGTTCTCGCCGTCGTTGGAAATGTCGTCGAAGAAAACTAGTCGGTCAATCTTTGATTAAAAGGAACCAAAATACGTACACATCTATTGTAATCTATCAAAAGTTTCTAAATTCTACGCACAGACACTAGATAGCCTTCTTTAGTTCCTTTGTCGGCCGCTAGTGGAGTGACCACGTCCACTAATTACTACTACTACTACTTCTACTAGAGAGCAGGGCGATGTCATCCGCAAAGTCGGTGTCTGTGACTGTAGTTGCCGGATATCTACTACTTCTGCGTCTTGAAGTGTGAATCCCAGATCTTCACCCTTTGTGGCCGTTCTCATTGCGTAATCCAGCACAATTACAAATAGTAATGGTGCTAATGCGTCACCTTGCAGTACGCCAGTCAGTTTCACCATCTGGTGAGAGTACCTGCGCTTCTGTGTCACAATATAACAATCCAATGCCAGCAAAAATTACTTCTGGTATTCCATAAGCTCTTAGGATTTCAAGCATTTTACCTCTATGGATGGAGAAGAATGCCTTCTTGAAGTCCACAAAAGTCATGACTGCGGGGAGATTCTTTGACTTAATTCCTTCAATCAGTCTCCGTAGTGCAAGTATCTGAGCTATTGTTGATCTATTTGGTCGAAATTCGTTTTGGCTCTCACACAATAGTTTCTGTATGTGAGGCCTAATCCTATATAGAATCATTTTATTGTATATTTTAGCAGCTACCACAAGCAGACAGATCCCACAATAGTTTGTTGGTATACCGAGGTCTCCTTTCTTGGGGAGAGGCTTTACTTGACCTTTAGTCCAAATTGGTGGTGGCTTTTCCCCTTTTAACATCCGGTTGCAAACATTCAATAATGGTCTGTTTAGCACACCTGTTTTCCATACCTCCGCTGGGATTTCATCTAATCCACTCGCTTTATTATTGGACATGCTTTTAATGCTTCTTTGGAGTTCGGCAGGTGTGAAGTCCCCTGTTTCTATAGATAGTGTCTTGTCATATATTTTCCTTGTAGGGCTATCGGCTTTGAGACGCCACTTTGCACAACTTTTCCGACCAGATACCTCATTTGCAGTTTGCCAGGTAAGTCTTGATTGTTGCTGTATGTGAGCAGTTGTAATTGCTTCAATTTTATCCTGTATGTACTTTTCCTGGCTGCTGTTCTAGGCCTCTAGGTTCTAGGTTTTAAGATCGTCCTTCAACCTTATTAATGTTTTCGGTTCTTGGTTGTTCGGTTTTAACTTTGTAGGCTATCTTAAGATCTTCTATCTCACAAGTAACCTCAGAGTTTTGCCATGACACATACTGTTTTCGTTTGGGTTTCTGGGGGATCTGCCTCTTAGCTGATTCCTTGTGGGCTGTTATTATATTCTGGTATATTGAATCGGTGGACTGGTCCTCATCCATTGACTGAAGTGCTTCAAAGCGGTTTTGAACTTCTACTGTGTAAGCATCCTTTACAGCATTGTCAGTTCTGAGTTTTTGAATTCTATGCAATAGAATTCTATTAAATCCTTGTTTAAAGCTCATCTATCCCATCATAGTAGACATGTACCAAACAACAGGAGTCCCACAAGAAATGAAAACAAATAAGTTGGTGAAAGTTCCCAAGAAGGGCAACCTAACACTCTATGGTTCTTTTCGGGGAATCTCATTAATCTCGATTGCTGCAAAGCTATACAATAGAATTCTATTAAATCGCATCAGGGATCCCATTGAGAGACTGCTCCGTGGAAATCAGAATGGGTTCCGTAAAGGTCGTTGGTATGTCCGGCTGTCCGGTACATAGCCAGACAACTGTAGCCTGTAGGCTGAGGTAAAAGTGGATGCTGGAGCGACACAACCGGTCCGTATAATATAAGCAGAATGCCAGCAAGATATGTAGGCCCGTGCCATAGACAGTAAGGGGGAATAATGAAATAGGCCTATACTGTATATATCCATACCAACTCCCCCTTTAGGCGATTTTGTCAGATCAAAATTGTTTACAGTGAACCCCATACACCATATTATAGTTTAAAAATAATAAATGACTATTCTAGTGTAATAATTAATTTTTATAGTCTCCAAATCGAACAGTAGGTTTTGTTACACGAGTGCTGCGGCGTATTACGCTCTTACTTTCAGTTTCCAAGTCCGGTGTTGGAACTGTTTTCTGTTGGGTTGGGTTTGGTGGTGTTTCGAGTTCAATGACCTCGTGGTAGCGACGGAGAAAACGTCTGTTTCGCCACCATGTACGACCTGAAGGTAGTTTAACGTGGTAGTCTCGTCGTTTTCCGGCCCCAACTATAATACCGACACGATCCCAACGTTTAGATCTGGAGTCTTGGAGGCGAACTTTTGTGCCTATTAGGAATGGTTTGAGGTCCCGCGCCGTTGAATTGTAGTGTTTGACGGCTTTCTCGCGAATAGTTTCGTGTCGTGCGTCAGCTGTCTCGGCTGACTGCTGCCACTTCGGGTCAAATGAAGTGTGATGGGCTGGTACACGCGATCGCAGGTTGCGCCCAAAAACGATCTGGCTTGGTGAGCGACCATCCGCGTGTGGTGTGTTCCGTACCTCGAGTAAACCTTCGAGGAATTCCTCAGAATTTATGTCTGAGGTTGTCGTTTTTGCCAATAGACCTTTAATGAGTTTTACGTGGCATTCCGCGTGCCCGTTACTGGACGGAAAATGCGGCGTACTAGGCGCCCATTCGACCCCCCAACGTTGCAGGAATTTCCTAAAGTTGGATGCGGCGAATTGAGGTCCTCCATCGCTTCGAAGTTTGGTTGGAACGCCTAAGTCGACGAAACATTTCCGTAACACGCTGACGACTTGTTGTGATGTTGGGTCATTACGCCATTGACCAACGAGTGGATAGCCAGATAATAAATCTGTGTAAACAATGTAGTGTCGGCCGGCGAGAGAGAATAGGTCTGTCGATGCGTGTTCGAAGGGTCTGGTTGGCTGTGGGTCGGCAACCAACGTCTCCTTCGGCAGGCTCGGTAGTCGTTCTTGGCACTGATGACATTGCTGAACCATTTGGATTATGTCGTTGTTTATTCCCGGCCAGTAGACTGCGGACCGCGCTCTTTGTTTCGTCCGCGTCATACCCTGGTGGGCGGCGTGTAGGCGTTCTAGAATTTCGGCTCGTTTCGCACTAGGTATAACCAGGCGTGGACCATATAATACCAGGCCGTTATCTATGGAGAGTTCGTTATGTATGGATTTAAATTGCTGGACGAATCCGGAGGTGTGGTTTTCAGTTGTGAATCCGCTTAGGATTTCAGTAACTAATTGCTGATAGGCCTTATCGTTTAAGGCTACCTTCCGGATTTCCTCGATAACGGGGTCTGTTGTAGGTGGTTCTAGAACGTTTTCAGGATCTAAGTCCCGAGTATTAGTTAATGCTATCCGTATAGCTGCTATGGTTCTTGTGACATCGTCATCTTCCTTTAATAATTCATCAGTGGTATCGGGGTCATCCCTGGAGCTCGCTGAGACGTCTGCTTTATTGTCTTCACCTTTTTGCCACACTAATTCAAATTGATATTTCGATTGCAGCTGAGCTTTAATTCGCTGGAGTTTTGTATTATCGACTTGATCCAGGGTTTGTTTATTGAAGATTGAAAGTAAAGGCCGATGGTCAGTCATAACTTTAAAACTTTCTAATCCAGCTAAATATAGGTGGCATTTACTCATTGCATATTTTATAGCAATGGCTTCCAATTCTATTGTGGCATACCGGGTTTCGGCGTCCGATATAAATCGGCTTCCACAGGCAATGAGCTTCCATTTATTATTATTATTTTGCAGTAAATCGAAGCCAAATCCGTGCAATCGACTGGCGTCTACTTCTAACCGTGTTTCAGCGTGCGGATCGAAGGGTACCAGGATTGGAGGTTTTAGAAGTGCGTATTTAACAGCCTCGAATGCATTATCATGCATTATTTCCCATGTAAAATGGTTGCGAGTTCGTAGTAACTCGCGCAACGGAGTCGCTGCAGCGCTGACTTCCGCGGAAAAGCAACCGAGTTGGTTAACGAGTCCCATAAAACTTCTGAGTTCACTTATGTTAGTTGGTTTGGGAAACTCGGAGATTGCCTTTACTTTGTTGGGGTCTGCCTCGATGCCATTGTGTGAAACGATATATCCTGCGAACTTTACGCGTTCTTGAGCGAAGTTGAACTTTTCAGGATGGAGGGTGATGCCAAAATCCCGACAGCGTTGTAGAACCGAACGAACGCGTTCAACGTGAGTGTCAAACTCGACATCCTCGATGAGTAGGTCGTCTACGATTTTATTTATGTTGGCCATACCCTCAAAAGCCATGTCTCCCCTATAATTATATGAGTCCCCGGTGGATATGAAGCCCATCGGGGCCCGGCAGTACCGGAACCGGCCCCACGGCGTTAAGAAGGTAGTGAGGTCTCGCGATCCTTCCGCCAACTCGACTTGCCAATAACCAGACTTAGCGTCGATTTTTGTGAAATAACGCGCGTCTGGTGTGCGGTCTGAGACAACGTCGAAAGGAGTTTTGGCATTGTGTATAGTTCGTTTCACCTGATTATTTAATTTGGTAAGGTCAACCGTGATGCGAATTTCATCCGGTCGACCGGGTTTGGGGCAAACAACCATGGGATGACACCAATCTGTGGCCCGGTCACCCACCCGTTCAATGATGCCTTTGTCCAACATGTCGTTGAGTTCGGCGTGGGCTTTATCTCTGTACGCGTAGGGTATAGAGCGGGTGGCGTAGATGCAGAAAGGTTTTGCACCTTCCTTGACTTCTATAGTCATAGGGGGACCCAGCATCGGTTTAAGTTGGCCTTTGATGGCAAAGACGTCACTAAACTCTTCCAGAAGTTTTTGTTTTATTTTTTCTACGAGTTCAGCATCTATGTTAATAGGTGCAACCACTTTATTTTCCTTCACTAAATGGAGTGGTGTGGGGAATTCGTCGTGGACGATGTTGATGGCTTTACAAGCTGTAAAGGAAAGATAAATATCTTTAATTCCGTCACAAATATAAACCCATTCGTTGTAACGCATGTTTTCAATCTGTAGAGTTAGTTTTAAACGTCCTATACATTTTATTGGATTGCTGTTTATTGCTTCCAGTGGCTCGTCTAATTCTCTAACTTTATTTATAGATATACCGAGGCGATTTAGAATACCGATTCCGCCAGCGGTGACGTCTGCGCCGGTGTCTGCAATGCAAGCGCTTGTTGTTAGCAGTTTCCCCGTCCGGTATGCACGAATTGTACGGAGATGCGAGGTTTACCGGCCTCCCGGGCTAGTTCGCGTGGTTCGACGCCAATTTTCGCGAGGGAAATCGCACCGGAAGTTGCCTTCTTTGGTTGGCGACATAGATGGGTGAAGTGGCCGATACGTTCGCATTTTTTGCATTCGCGGCCAATGGCTTTACACGGTTTATCTTTCTCGTGAGGCCAAACTCCACCACATTTCCAGCAGCGATTATTGTCTCGTATTTGTGGATGGGGTTTGAATTGTCGACCTTTACTGGAGCTCCGTTGGCTATCTGACTTACTAAAATTACGCCCTCGGTTCTGAGGTTTAACTGCGTTAACTTTGTATGTCAGTCGTTGATCTTCCCGAACAGCCAGCTCCCGATTACGGCAAAAATCGACAGTTTCATCGCGGGATAGGGCAGGCCTTTTACCCAAAAGTTCCTGGCGTACCTCCTCATCCCGTATACCGCAAACTATTAAAGTGGAGATCCAGTCCTCCTTTGTCATAACTTCGATGTTTGCGTCATCCACCAGTTCGCACAACTGAATGTAGTAATCGTCGAACGACTGTTTGTCTTCCTGTTTAGTCCGTACCAGTTTGTAGCGGTCTACAGTTATATTCTGTTGTGCGCGGAGGTGTTCCCGTGTTTTTACGAGGATTTCGTCCATTGACAGTCGGGTATCTTGAGGAATTTTGACAGCATAATGCATCCGGTTCAGGAAATCAGGGCTGCAGTATGAAAAGAACGTTGCCACCTGATCTTCCATAGGTTTGCTGTCGAGTTTTGTCACCCGGGCATAATTGCGCCATGTTGTCTCCCACCGTTTAAATGTTTTGTAGGAAACGTCGTCCTCGATAATGTTTGGCGGGTGTACAGTGAGTTTGGTTGCCTCGCGGTCTTGGGGACGTCTGGAGCTTCCGTGCGTTGCCGATCCCGGGCCCGCAGCTGCTATTACGTAGCGCTCTTCCCGCAATCCCTCAAGTAAACGCTGTTGGTTTTGATCGACGAGGTAGAGGAGTTGTCTGTGCTCTTCCGCCCGTTCTCGTCGTTCAACCCGCTGTTCTTCCATTCGTTTAGCATCCTGGTCGACAAAGTGCGCGAGGAGTTTAGCTAAATCGGAACCTCCGACTTCTCCGGTTTGTTCAGGTTCTGATTCTGCTCCTTCTACGAACTTTAGCAACCGTTTTCTAAGAACCGTTGTTGCCGTTCTGTCGCTGTACCTAATTCCGGCATTTGCGAGGTGTGCTTTAATAGTCGCCCGGTCAAGGTGTTCTATCGAAGCTGGATCAATTTCCCACGTTTCATCCTGGGTTGGGAGTTCGTCCATCACGCAAATTAAATAGGCCTATGTTTTTTTAATATATGAAATTTCAAATTATTAATTAGCAAGCAAATAACGTCAGAACGTGCAGACGTACAGTCGATCGATGATCGATCGGTGATATTGCAGTGCAGTTTATTGCGTAAGTTCAAGCGCAGCGCGGTACTGGTACTGCGCCTATCTCACTGCGCTATGGTATGTCCGGCTGTCCGGTACATAGCCAGACAACTGTAGCCTGTACGCTGAGGTAAAAGTGGATGCTGGAGCGACACAACCGGTCCGTATAATATAAGCAGAATGCCAGCAAGATATGTAGGCCCGTGCCATAGACAGTAAGGGGGAATAATGAAATAGGCCTTTACTGTATATATCCATACCAGTCGTGGGACCATGGAGCCCATTTTGGCACTTAGAAGGATAATTGAAGAGTTTTCAAAAAAAAAGACAGGCACCTGGCTGTTATCTTTGTTAAACTTCTTCAAGGCCTTTGATTCAGTCTCTCGCTCACGTATGTTCAGCATACTTTTATTATACGGGATTCCTGATAATATTATTGCAGCAATCAGATCAGACCATACGATGGTTCGACAACATTTGTGTCTACTGTTGACGGTGACACAGAACCATTTGAAGTGTTATGGGGCGTCCTCCAGGGAGACACACTTGCACCATTCTTGTTCATAATTGTTGTTGACTATGTTCTATGCATGTCCTTAGATCATCATAATGATGATGGGGTGATGATAACTCCACCTACTCCTGCCAAGTACCTAACTGATGTAGACTTTGCTGATGACTTAGGAGTACTCTCAGAATCACTAGAGGGAGCCCAACGGCTCCTCAGGTCATTAGAACAGACTGCTTCTAGTGTTGGTCTTTTTATTAACTCCAGAAAGACCGAAATTTTGACAGTTAACTTTGAAAGTGCTCAGCAAGTCTCTGATCGGATGAGGATAAGCTCAAAGGATGGTATGCTTGAGCATGTGGACGACTTCTGCTACCTGGGATCATGGATCCGGAAGTCAGGTTAGGACCTTCGAATACGTAAGGGAAAGGCATGGGCAGTCTTGAATAGGCTTTCCAGGATTTGGAAGTCACCGAAAATTAATCGGAAACTTAAGGTCCGATTATTTAGAGCAGCAGTATTTCTAGTACTCCTCTATGGGAGTCCATGCTGGGCTCTAACTGCTGAGGACACCAAATCTCTGGATGGCACATTCACAAGAATGCTACGCCGCGTTCATTGTGTCAAGTACAATGCACACATCTTCAACCAGCCACTATATAACATTGGAGGTGACTCATTTGTTCCCCCAAGCTTGACACTAGAACAAAATAGCCTCCGCTTTGCAGGACATTGCTTTCGCCGTGAGGACCAGACAGTGCATAATCTTGTACTTTCGCAGCCTCATGGAGTGAAGAAGCGTGGTGGACAGCCATGACTTTCTTGAGACGCATCTTAAGGGACACTGGCCTTGAAGATGCGGATGATCTAGCAAATGTCATGGGTGATAGGGAGTTGTGGCAGCGCAATTTTGTCGACAAGCCGGCACAGCATTCTTAAAAATGCAGCTGCAATGCAGCAAGCCGATCCTAGTAGTAGTCTGAGTTTCTCCCAGTCATAGTTGATTTGCTTGCTTTTCCTGGGTTTGCTGGCTCTCAAACTGAGTCTGATCTCTGCAGTCACAATGCTGTGGTCCGAACCAATTAGGTTGAACGAGCTGTATGCCTCGCAGATCATGCTGTTTCTCCACTTTTTGTTTATAAGGATGTAATCCAGTTGTGCTTTGGTTCCATTAGGGTATTGAAAGGTCCATAGCTTCCCCTTACTCTTTTCGAATGTGTTGTTTGTTGGTATCAATTCACATTCTTCCATTAGGTCTAAAAGTACATAAGTACCAATTTATGTTAGAACTGGTGTTCTAGGTGTAACCCTTGATGTCTTCTGGGCCAATTTGTGCATTCAGGTCACCAGCAATGACTTTAACATTGTGTTTCGGAATGTCCTTTATAAGTCCAGTCAGATTTTCATAAAACTTGACTGCTTGTTCTGGCTCTGAGGCATTGGTTGGAATGTAGCAACATATAACTGTTGCCTTGTGATTCCCATCAAATGTTGCGATCATAAGCCTGGAATTTATAGATTCGATGTTGTTTAGGTGCAAATGGGCTTAGCAGAATTCCTACTCCACCAATAGTTAATGCCCGAGATGCAATGGCCGAAAAAAGGAACCAAAATAGGTACATTGTTCAGTTCTATCAATTTGATGCAATTAGTAGTAATTTAGACAGCCTTACCACCAACCAATAGGAAGCAAAAAGAACGGGGAGGGGGGGGGGGGGGTTGCATGCAAACTAACACTTACCAGTAAGGAATCACAGACTGTCTTGTACAGTAGTAGTTTAGACCTGTAGTTGTTTATTCCTGCATGTACTTCTGTACATTACACCTGCATGCAGTTTAAATGAATTGAGTTGATAAAGGGCTGTTTCCCGAAATATACTCGGTTATTTCATTTCAAATTATATTTTTGGTCACTTAGAAAAAGGTCCTTCTAAACGCACTAACTCTTTGTCTATTATGATACCACCGGTGATCTGGGCACAAACCTATTTACAGATAACTTACTGTACTGTCAGCCAATCAGCTGTCACAGTGATCTAGCCAATCAGCTGTCACACTGATCTAGCCATTCAGCTGTCACATTGTTCTAGCCAATCAGTGTCGCACTTTCTTCGCGCATTTAGACCTTTAGCAGTTTAACCCGCTAATTTAAGTGTCTTAGGTGTTGATAATCGCCCGTACTAAATTACATCAGCTGAAGCCGGTCTAGCACGGCGTATGACCCATGGGTGTGGGAGAATGGATTCTATTGTAGATAATGAAGTAGGCTATTTTGTATTATTCGATTGATCACTACTATATAATCTCCGACAACTATATTTACTTTCAGGGAAATATTAACAGTTCCGTTGGGGCGTGGCGCTTTAAGTATTACTATTATGTCTGCACTAATTACAACGAGTGGCCGTGAGATAACGCAAATGGCGCATTCTTTAGGAATGCTTTATTAACCTTCACACTCAATTTCTGTACCAATAATCTCACTAACACACACTGATTTGCCAACTGTCACCGATTTTAGTCATATATAAGGAGGATTGCAACTCACATACATTGGGGTTATGAAATAGCATTAAATTCATACAGACCACTATAAATTGAGCTACAATTGCTACTGATACACCCTTCTGCTTACCTCAGTAATTAAGAAAGTTAAGGGGGATTTAACGGTTATTCATTAGTATTCTCCAAATATAACATCCGTTAATATATAACAGCAACTAACAATATTATAAAACAGTAAAAAACGGTGTTAGTGGTGCAACAGCTATGTTGCAGTATCAGAATTCAGAATTGTGGTATGCATTGATGTATGAAATATGTTATGTTATGAAATGTTAATAGATTTGCGTTCTTATGACTCTCTCAAGCCACTGATGTTTCCAGGCAAAGTCAAAACAGCCAGAAAATCAGAATGAATGAATTCTGAGAAATTTGTTGCATTGCGTCATTTTACATAGGCTACAGAGCACAGGTAAAGGGAGATCGCGCTGATTGGCTGAAATATGTCAACAAATAACACACGTCCTACACAAAGAAACAGCTGGTAGATTTCTTCATCTCAGCTCTGATTATGGACAGACGCGTAGATGCATAAGTTTATAAGTCCTTTAGAGTATTTCAGCGCATTGCTCAAAATGATTTTTTTTGTCCGCAAAAGCTTTTACACACTTCTCCCTGTGTGCTTCTCGCTGTGTGTTTCTCTATATGGTTGGACATTACAGACCCTATAAACCAATGTTGTGATTTTATTTACTACATCTGCAGGACTTCCCACTCTGTTTAATATTCTATTGTTCTAAATTTAATATGTACAAGCTGGTTGTAATTACCATTCGGATATTTTAACAAATTAAATTGTTATTTTAATTATCTACACGCTGCATTCACTTTTTAAAGGGACCTCCATGGAAACGAGAATAATCCTCATGGAGCAATCCCTAACATTGTATGTACGTACAGTACAGGACAAGATAATCTATATTATTGTTAGCGGACGCTGCACCACCCAGTGGAAAATAGGGAAAGTCGTGAATTATGAATCACGATTAGATATGCAATATTGCCCAATGCAATATTGCATACTAGAGGGAACAAGGTAATATACACTGCCAGCTAGAGAGAGATGCCAACACATCTCAGGAGGAAGCCAACACAGGGCCAGGAAAGACAGGGAGTGGCTAGGGGAGGAAAACCAACCAATAGTGGGGCGGTACACTATCAATTACTGCGCATTTACTGATAGGTCAATACAGTAAGCAATGTGTGTAACCTCCTATGCAATGTCCATATACTGTTACTCAGTGTTAATTATGATTAAGTTGGCTATTATTCAGGGTAGAAGTTATACAGTTTAAACTGTCGTCGTTACTGCTGTCATTGTGCAATACTGATTGTGCTATATTACCGGTACTCATACTTCTGAGATTATTAACAACAATAATTGGGTTTACACTAAAACTCAAAACTTTATTATACCAGCCTTCGGCCTTTCAGCCCCAAGCCTTCAGTGACAACCACATCAGCGGACGCGCCGACGCGTATTGACCACGAAACACACACTGGTCGGGATCCCTCGCCAACTCTGATCCCATCACAGTTTAAACCTCGACTTAAATAGTTTAAACCTGCTTCTTTGTGATGAACATCAAAAGAAACGAGATGAGCGAACCAACAATGCCCCAGGGTTCGGAGAAGGGAGGAAGTCTGCCGCGCACTCCCAGCAACAGAGACGCAATGATTTGGGAGGTGGCGACTAGGTGGTACCAGCCTGCCACACCAGATTCGCCGAAGAACGACTGTTTGGTTGGAGAAGAGGAAGGCGGATGAGTACGAGGTGATGAGGAACATGAGTTGATACAGGAGGAGAGCGGCGAGAAGAGCACCGGGGTCACCAGCCAACCAGTGGCTACAGGCGGCGAATGACCCACCGGAACAGCAATCGTGGGGCGGCCAGTGCCACGTCAGACGAGGAGAGGAGGACAGAAAGTTCAGGAGGAGGATGGTGGGACGAGCGATCGCCTATGACATTGGTACATCACCACGAGAAAGATCCTCAATGATGCCAAGAAAGGAGGAAAGGTAGACAAGCCCAAGTTAAACCGCAGACTCGGTGAGTGCAATAAACATTTTCACTACTTAGTCCGATTTGGGTAGGGCAAGTTGGCGAATGAGAGGGCGAGAGAGGTCGCCACATAAGTGTATGAATTGTGGTGATTGGGGATGATGCCGTATGGTGTAGTGTACATAGGGCCTTATCTAGTAGATGCGCAGGGCATTAAGTTAGTGGGTTGGGCAATTTCGAACGACGCCTATGCCGAGGTAAATCCAGAGGATTCTGTGTTGTCCATTGGTAAGACCACTAGCAAGCACAATAAAAATAGTAAAACCGGCAGGCGACGGGAGTCCGTCACAACCGAAAAGTCTGCTTCACACTCTGCGAAAGCAAGAAGGGTGTTAGAGAAAGATCTGGCATGTCAGCTAGACATGGTCGAGCTGTACCAAAGAGAGTTAGAGAGGCAGTTGGACGAGGGGACTGCGTGTTAGAAAGGGAGAGGAGGCTAGCGAGAGAGTGTAAAGAAAAAAAAAGGAAAGATCCAAAGGGAGAGGAGATAGTAGTGGAGGATGAGGGAAACGAATCGGAGGGGGAGGAGATATTCAGCCAGTTAGTGAGGGAGGTTAAGGAGGTGTCATCACAATCTAAGACAATAGAGTCGAGTGATAACCCAATGGATAGGCTACACGTTTATAGCTCTAGCTGGTATAAGACGAAGAAGTTTATGGCATATCTGAGAGCTTACTGAGAATTCCTCAGGGGAGCTGGTACGGGTAGGAAACCTAAACCACCATTGATCTGGAAGGAGCGGCCAAAGCCGTGATAAATATGAGCAAGGGAAGGCATTCGGGGACAAAATTAACTGTATTAAGAATCAATAATGTCTTCGACACGATAGCAGGATCCATGCGCTGTCGCCGCAACTGGATGAGGATGGAATCCTGGTCATGAATTCCAGGGTGGCTAATAACACCAGTGCCTTGGTTCCACCAAAGCCTGTAATAATCCCTAACAAGTCATCAATTGTTCACCAGATCATATGGGATGCCCATAAGACCATAGTTCATGGTGGTACCAATGCAACCTTAAACGCGATTAGGAATAAATAGTGGATAACTCAACTTTGGAGATGGTGAAGGCGGTAGTGGGGCAATTCCAGACATGCCGGCGGATGAAGAAGGAGAGGGCCATGCAGGAGATGGCTCCACTGCGAACAACTAGGGTGAGGCATCACGACCCACTGTTCACACAAAGTAGCGTGGACATGTTTGGGCTGATAAAGATCAAGGTTGTGGCATACCGAGAAGCGCTACGTTATAATCTTTGTATGTAATAACACAAGGGCCGTGGGTATAGAACTGGCGCAGGACGCTACGGCGTCGGCATTTATCAATGCGCTAGAAAGATTCGTGACCTGTCGAGGAGGAACAGTCAAAGTGCTTTACTCCGATAATGGGACCAACTTCATTGGAGCAGAGAATGAGTTGGTGGAGGCCTTCGACATTTGGGAGGGAGAGGATGTTAAGGGGGCAATGAGGAGGCACCTGATTAGATGGGAAAGGAGGATGCCATATGCACCACATATGCTGGGTTGTGTAGAACGTCTAGTAGGAAGCTCAAAGCAGCTCATGAACAATCATATGGTAACCGAGGATGTATTGAGGACGGTGCTGGCAAAGTGCGAGGGGATATTCAACAGCTTACCGCTGTATCTCGAGAACCATGATCCAGAGACGCTGGACGTTCTTACGCCAGCACATCTTTTAATGGAGAGGCCAGCAATGATAGACATGCGAAATATCGACCCAGACGATATAAACTCGCGTCAGAGCTGGAAGGTAGCTAAGGCAATAAGTGCAGAGTATTGGAAAAGGTGGATTCAAGAGTACCTGCCAACGCTGCACAACAGAAGCAAGTGGAGGAATAGTCAGAAGGAGCTTAGGAAGGGTGATTTAATAATCGTGATCGACAACACGATTATCAACAATCACTGGAGGCTAGCCAGGGTAGTTAAATACTATTCACTCAAGTGGGGTGCGAGATCGGGGAGGGAGGAGTTATATCACTTCCGAAGGGGGACGATTAAGACATACCAGAAGAGGTATATCTTACAGGAGGACTGGATAATAATTGGTTAGTGAACCTATTCATGACGGTGGTCATCGGCAAAGAGCCGACGGCATTTCTACTGATGGGAGGACCTCTGAACCACAGGAGAGCCTTTAGAACTGCCTTTGAAGGTCTTGTAGACCACCCAGGGCATAAAGGCGAGTTGGTGTATTACAATACCACAGTATTACAATATCACAATTACTCCACAGATCCCAACGGTTGCGTGGGGCCAAGGACGAGTTTGGGAGGCAGACTGTGATAGACGGCTGCGACTACTGTGGGCGGTTAACCCACCAGCAGAAGAACTGTCTGTATCGCTACGAGAAAGGGGCGACGTGTCTGTACTGCCACGACTCCACCCATAGGATGGGTGCATGCCCAAAGCTACACCATACATGTAGTAAGTGCAGATTTAGGGGGCACTTTGAGCATCAATGCGACTGGATGGACAACGAGGAGAAGTTTCACATTTATGAGGATTGGGCCGACATCGGTGTCATGACCAGACAGACCAGACTGGTGGGGGTTTTTTAACATTAACAAGGAGGCCCACCAAGAAATCACTAGGAAGAGACTGCCATTCACCTACCAGGAGGTAGCGATGGCGGCATCACACGGAGGGGTTATTAACACCCAATGGTACCTCAACAGGTGGTCACCAGAGAATAGAATGGAGTTTGGAGCTTTCTGGCAGAACATATACCACGTGCCATGAAGATCATCAGCTTTTGGGATGCTACCAGAGGAAAGCAGGAGGGACACTCAGTGGGACCACCAGCGAAACGATACCCCGAAATGATAATGGCCGCACCCAAGGATCCAACTACGGGGGTTGGCAAAGCTGCGTCGGCATGGATGAGTGCCCTAAAGAGCAAACAAGAAGAATAGAAACGCCCGAGACAGGATGCCAAAAGGGGCAAGGAGATGAGGTGGTTTCCAGAGGAAACGGGAGGGGAAACTTTAGGATTGATGACGCACTGTATTGATATGCCTGGAAGGCACCGTGAGGATTAAAACTAACTGAGACTCGAGGTTCATACCTTTTTATATAAGTTTAAAATTAGTGCATGCCATACATATGTAATCAATCATAAAGTGCAATATGTAGATCTATAATAATATAATGTACGTAGGGTACTATAGTCAGATATAACCTTTTCCAATTAGCTACTGGGACAGGTGACTAATTGACTGGAACAGGAGGACGAGACAAAGGACTCACTTATCATATGTGTGCACATGTGTGAGACTGTGGGGACCCAGCAGGAGTGTAGGGAGTGAGAGTAAAACGGGGTTGAGTACGAGAGGGGTATGATGAAGAGGTGTGAGAGTTTGAGGAAAGGTGAAGGGTGCGAGATTCAAGTGTTGGGAGCGAGCTGAGTGGAGGATGAGTCCTATGGGACTGACGAGGTGAGGAAGTAATTGGGAGATCGGATAATAATATCCAGAGGAAATCGAGTGAGGAAGAGAGGCGATCGTCTAAATAGAGACGCCAGATACCTTGGTACAAATTAGCTCGCAGATGTACCAAGGGTCGGTAGTGAGAACAGACCCATGGGGGCCAGTCTGGAAAACTGGCCCCAGAAAAATATACCACCCCACATCCAATATTAGATTGAATTCCAGTGGAATTGGAGCGCACTTGAGGTTGATGCTATCTTCTCACCGGGAAGATAGCATGGGGGGAGTGTTAGCGGATCCAATCCACTGCACCACCCAGCAGAAAATGAGGAAAGTCGTGATTTACGAATCACGATTAGATATGCAATATTACCCAACGCAATATTGCATACTAGAGGGAACGAGGCAATATACACTGCGAGCTAGAGAGAGATGTCAACACAACTCAGGGGGAAACCAACACAGGGCCATGAAAGACAGGGAGTGGCTAGGGGAGGTAAACCAACCAATAGTGGGGTGGTACACCATCAATTAGCGCGCATTTACTGGTAGTTCAATACAGTAAGCAATGTGTGTAACCTCCTATGTAATGTCCTTATAACTGTTACTAAGTGTTAATTATGTTCTGTTGGCTATTATTCAGGGTAGAAGTTATACGGTTTAAACCGTGGTTGTTACTGCTATCATTGTGCAATACTGATTGTGCTATATTACCGGTACTCATACTTCTGAGATTATTAATATCAATAATTGGGTTTACCCTAAAACTCTGAACTTTTTTAAACCGGCCTTCGGCCTTTCAGCACCAAGCCTTTAGTAACAACCACATCATCAGCGGCCGCGGTGACGCGTATTGACCACGAAACACACACCGGTCGGGATCCCTAGCCAACTCGGATCCCGTCACAATTATATATATTTTTTTTTCTTCTTCAACATCGCTGCATGCAGAAAGGAAATCCAACATCGTAGGCGTAATTCTGTAGAAGGCTCAACTGATTTAGATAATACGAGAATGGATAGGTTATTGTTATGGCTGAAGCTTTGGGTGTCTTGATGTACAGAAATAACTACAAAGCGAGTTTGTAAACAACACTCCAACCCCCATGACAAACAAAACAATTATGGATACTGTAGTGCTGAAATGCATGCTGATTGGTTACTGTTCCTTGGCCGCCTGGCAACAATTATTAATATTTTTTAGCGGCATACATACATATGTGTAAAATTTCACACTGATCATTTTTTCACTGTTTTCCTGGGGGTTTATTAGTGTATTCCCTTTGTTTTACAGTGTTTCCTTAAGGTGTAATGAGCGAGGAGTACATTTACTGTAGGAATACCAATTTATTTTTAAATTTTTTAACTTTTTAAATTAATACCAAAGTTTCCTGCTTTATCTCTTATATATATATATAAGAGTTAAAGTTTTAACTCTTAACAAAAATTCAAAAAAAAAAAAAAAAAAAAAAAAAAAAAAAAAAAATTCAACAGAGTACGCGATACACACTCTTACAGTACCAGAGCTAGTGCTTCAAACTTCTACCTCCCGAATTGTAAATCCTTTGAATCTGATACTTTCTTTTTTAACGGCATAAAAAATTGGAACGCTCTGCCTAATGAAATTAAAAACCTAGATAATCAACATTCTTTTAAATCAGCAGTTAAATCTCATCTCCGTGTGCAATGTAAAAATAGGTACAATAGTCCTACAGTAAGTTATTAGCTTATTAATTATTTACTATTTATGCTGTAAATACGTTTTATAATAAATTGTTCTGTACATTACATCTTTATCGTTGAGTTGGGCATTGTCACGCTCTCGGTAAAGTTGTACATGTACATAGTGTAATTACGTTTTATATTGGTTTTAGGTTAGCGTAGTGTAATATTGTATTTGTAACCAAGTAACATAAAGGACCCCCTTGGAAATAAGCTGCAAAGCTTTAGGGGTAATCCTATATGTTATGTTGGACAATACCTTTATACCGGTACATTGTTTGGTGTATTTGTTATTATTTTTACATAATGTATAAATAAATCTATCTATCTATCTATCTATCTTATACAGTATATACCGGTATATAAGAGTTAACCCTATTAGTACCGGGCTATGAAATGCTGTACAAATACCGGGGGGGGGGGGGGTCATATTGACCCCTCCCTCTAAAATCTACAAATATTAACGAAAACGTCTGATTTTTTGTTTGTACGTAGGTATCACTAGTCTGGATCCGACCGAAAAAAAAAAATTTCAAAAAAATGGACTGGAGTGGTAATATTGCAGCACCAAAATTACAAGTAGTGCACAATTTTCACAAAATTTGAAAGTTACATTTTTCGGCTAATTGTTTTTTAATACAGGTTTTCTGGGGCGCAAAATACATTGGAAAATATTTAAAAATGATATGATTACCATAAATGGCTGTTTAGTCCTCTATGCGTAGGAAAAAAATGAAAAAAACAAGTAACCAGCACTTTTCAGTTAGAACACAAAATTTTTAATTCACTTATACGATGCTATAAATTCACATTTTTAGGTTTTCTAGGGCGCTGATTCTAATGGAATACATTTCAAATATGCCAGATCATTGCTACTTGTATTTTTCGGCGTAATTTGGCAAATTTTGGTGCTAGCACCAAATTTCGTACACATCACCAAAAAGTACAAGTTTGCGATGTCCAGTGCTGTTTTTATTGTTTCCATCGGATTCAGGACCCTCATAAACCCGTATAACGAAAGAAACAAGATGATACTATCTACTGATCAATTTACTCATTTTCCAAAATTTGGTGCAAAACAACAATTTTCACCCACCGGCGAAAAATACAAGTTTGAAAACTCTTATGAAATTTTTACTGATTCCACTGAATTCAGAACCCTAACAAACCAGTATAACGCAAGAAACAAGATGACACAATCAATTGATATATTTGATGGTTTTCAAAATGTGGTACTAGCACCACATTTTGCACCCACTTCCGAAAAATACAAGTTTGAGATGTCTAGTTCGATAATTATATATTCCATTGAATTCAGAACAGCCATAAACCTCTAAAATGCAAGAAATAAATTGTCACAAGCAATTTTATCTATTGAATGGATTTTCAAAATTTCGTGCTAGCACCAAAATTTGCACACAGCACCGAAAAATACAAGTTTGATACACTTGGTGCAACTCGTATATATTTCATCGAAACCAGAACCCCAAAAAACCCAAATTGCGTAAAAAACAAGTTTCAAACAATCAATTTACAAAATTGACATATTTCAAAATTTGGTGCTGGCACCAAAATTTGGCACTCGCCGAAAAAAACAAGTTTGAAATTTCTAAATCAATTTATATGAATTCCATCCAATTGCTAACACCAAAAAACCGGTGTAAATAAAAAATAGAGATGTTACAATTAATATTTAATGAAATGTAATTTTCAAAAAACGTCTCAAAAAAAGTGCCAAAAGTAGGGTTAAAAAATGGTGCTATAATTCGAAAACTACCCAATATTTTTGAAAACGGTTTTCACTACTAGGAAGACAATAGATTTTTAGGAAAAGTCATAAAATTTCAGAATTCCAACTGCGTTTGTTTCAGAATTATAATAAAAAAACCACGGGAGGGGTCATATTGACCCCCCCCCCCCGGGTTTAATAGGGTTAAAGCTACATATTTATATATATAGATATTTTAACTCTTTTCCGGGCCAGCCTTTCTAATTTTATTTTATATGTAACTCTAAATTATATCCATCTATAATTAGTAAATCTGTAATAAATAATACAGTATCAATATCTCAGTTCTACTGTACATGGGGCTATTACGTTCTACAGTAGTATGAGTGTTAATGTGTTTTAGAACATCATTTATTAGGCCTATAAATACAGTAACTGGCAAAATTTGTACATATCACCTAGGATGAGTTATTAGGTTTAGTAGATTGTAGTTAAAAACAGGTACTGTCAATATTGCTTTATGTTTTGGTGTTATTCATAAAATTGAACCAAAAATAACCACACAAATCTCCTGATTTTCAGGTTTTGAAGTCGTTATATTTGATTTGGGGTACCGGTACCATAAAACCCCCACAGAACATAAAATATTAAGAGAATTCAAAAGTTTCTAATTTTTGTTGATGTAGACCAAAGTAATAGTACAATAATTATGTACAATAATAGTACTGTAGTAGTACAATAATTAAGACGCGGTAAGTACCAAGTAAACGTTTAGTCTATCAATTTTAAAGAACTCTCGAATAATTAGCGGTATGACTGTACGTGCATACTGTACATTAATGGGTTTCCTACTGTAGTAACATCAATTTTTAACTAAAAAAACAAAATTTACCCATTTCTTTCCCCCTTACGATACAAATGTCATTTAATTCACAGTAAGGTTAAATTAAAACTACAGTATATTATTATACACAGCCATTAAACAAGACTTAGTAATAAATTATTAATATTTCCAGCTTGAAGATGTGGTAAACATTCTACCACGTGAGTTTATAAAGGAAGGAAACTTATACAAACATAAAAATAATGATATAAAAGAGTATTGGGGAGAAATTACGTTAAAAGTTAATGGTAAACTTCAGTTGAGTGTGAATAGTAGAGGAAAGCACAACCCGAAAGCAGATCGCGTTTATGACCTTAAATATTACGACGCAAAACTTATTGAAATGGTTAAGAATGATGGATCCGTGGAATTCTACGTTTCTCTTATCCCGCGTGTGAATGCGACTAAGAAGTACCAGCTTCTCTCGTTTGATGCCAGAACCGGTGATGCTGGTAAAAAAGAAAGTTCCATCTGGCTCTCCGCTATCACTCAGGAAGGCGGTGCTCGCCTTTTACACTCCTAATTACTGATCCTATTTTCATAAGGCCCGTTTCCGCGCTGCTTTTTTATGTGAGGTATTCTGAGCTTTTTTTGAGCAGTTTTTTCTAGCTATTTTTGATCTTTTTTCAAGCTTTTTTTTGAGCTTTTTTTCAAGCCTGCTATGCCTTTTATAAAACGTTCAGTTAAAATTAAGATGTAATATGAATGTTCTAGAATTAGATAATTATGATATTCGCACAGCTTTATTTGAGCTTTTTTTCTAGCTTGTTTTTTTTAGCTTTTTTGGAGCTTTATTCTATATTTTAGGTTATAGCATTCGAAAATGCTCAGATTCATCTTGAAGCAATTAATTTCTAGAAATTGTTTTAACTAAAAAAAAGCTTGAAATAAAGCTCAAAACAAAGCAGCGCGGAAACGGGCCTTTTCTTTAGTGATGGCTTCGTTAAGGGATATTTTCTAGATAAACGCGGATGATAACTCTAACGAATAATTATATAATTAATTCAATTGAAATGCTTTATTAATTATTTGAACACGATAAGCCCCCACCACCCTCCCCCCACACACATGGGGAGCGTTTGGTAAATTGAAACGGCGCTACTCGGATTCTTATATTAATATAACCTTACACCTAATTTTACGTCACTGCACGGTCAGCTTTACCCTTTGTATACTAAAGTTTTTATTCTTATCGCCACATAGACATAATCTAAACAATTAAATATGCACTGCGAAGTTATGTACTCATGTACAATAATTATTAGCAATGCGAATTGAAAGGAAGTGCAGGACAATAACATCCGCAATTTTACTAATTATTGTTATGAAAATATAACTAAAGGATGCCAATTAAGTAGAATTAAAATATTACATATTATAGCCACAATGTCCCTCTTGCAAACACCCCAAGGATGCATCTATGACGGTACATGCGGGAACTTGAAAGTTCAAAATATTTAAAATTTTATGTCAAACACACAGGCAATATCACCGAAAAAAAAATCAAAAAACACAATATATATATATCGATATATATTACTGTACAAAATACTGTCAGTATTGCACTGAGTGTACATTTTAATGTTTAATGGGGGGTGGGCAAAATAATTAATTTAAGTAACCATTGCGATATTAAACAATGTGCAGCATGATTTGTCGCGGTGTCCGAGTGGATACGGCGCCTGTACTGGTTAAACTATAGTTTTTGGTGGCGCAGGTTCGAATCCAACTAAAGGCTGTAGAAATTTCGCACTGTTGTGTCACTGGGCAAGACACTTTAGACAATAGTGCCTACGCCAACCCAGCGGTATAATGGGAACCTGGCTTGCTGGAGTAATGATAATAAAAGCGCTGAGTATGCCGAGCGTAGAAAAGCGCTACCGGTATACGTACTGTATAAATAATCAATATTATTATTATTTAACCCAACTACAGTATAAGACATCACAATAAATAAACAAAATGCTACTAAAATGTTTCTTGCTGTTGTCCTGTCTGGAATTTTCAATATTCAATTGATGTATTTCACACTGCCATTAAAAGATGTAGTCTACTCTATTTAGTACTACTACTACTAGGTCGAGCGAGCTCGGGCAGTATATGTTATAGCCGGTCGTCCAGTCCACCACGTCTCCAGCTGCTGTTTATGACTGCCCTTAGTATTCTTGTGTAGCAACCAGTGTGAATCCCAGATCTTCACCCTTTGTGGCCTTCCCCATTGCGTAATCCAGTCCATGTCAATGTGTGAACCGCCTCGGCGGATTCCGAGTGGCCCACTCTCCCATGTGTGTACTGGACTTCGGATCTTCCGTACACCAACATGGTCAGGTCAGATCCAAATATTCACCTGAGACCGCCAAATGGCGCGCTATATGAAGTACCGTGCAGACAATGATGATAATACCAATTTGGTATGGGAGCCCATTTTTCACAACTCCTCTACTAAAACGGGTGGAAATTAACCCAGCTCATCGGATTTGTCGGCCCTAAAAACCCTTATCCCCAAAAAATGTATTTGTTATATTATAAATGTATTGTGGTTTTTAAACTAACACAAATAAATCAATTACACCTAAAATCAATAATCAATCACAATTATATTATGTGAAAAATCGCTAACATTAATGGATGTAATGTGTTAATGAATGAATGTATTAAAAATTGGATAGTTTACAAGATATAGCAATTAATGTGTAACAGGCCAGTGAAAAAATTTTTCAAAAAAATAATGAAATATATTTTCAAATAATAAATATATATTACTTGGGAAAAATGTAGAACTTTTTCACTATTCACGAGGTAATTTATTTACCGAGCGCCATGCCAGCGAGGTTGATAAATGGTCGAAAGAATATTCAAGTAAAGTTCCATGTTGTTCCCACGCAATATAATATATACTTATCCTTAAAAATTTGTACTTTTTTGTTGTCTAATTCTTTAAAATCAAATAGGCTGACTTGTCAGGACTTTCCAGAGTTCGCTATATTATGTAGGTCTGTCTGTCTGTTTGTCAATGTTATCTTTTGTATTATTATGTTTAAATTATTACATTTGTTGAATAATTAATGATATAAATAATTAATACATGTTTTCTAGAACGTTGTGTATATATTAGAACGTTGTGGCTTTCTTTAATAAAATATAGAGCGATTTAGTGGTACCGAATAAATTGAACTGCAGTATTTTACTATATTGCTTCCATAGTTACTGCGATTCATATTATTGTACTCTTCAACTCCTGACGCTGCTTTACTCAAAGTTAAATAATTTAGTGTTCTCGAATATTTCGTCTCTAGAGAGCCGCTTAACTACATAAACCAATATTGGATATTGAGTTCCGTTTTGGAGTTCGTCTTGCAGACACTAAAGTTGCAAGTGCGACTTTACTCTCTTTTCTACTTCGATGATCTTTCAACACATGTAATACAATTTGGAAATTCTCAGAAATATTTATTTCTCATATTTTACTTGTCTTAATATATATATATCGGGGAAAAGAAAAATCCATGAAATCCTTTTGGTTACTTTTTTAGCTTTTAGCTAGGAAAAAGTAATAATAATATAATAATAATAATATATATATTTATATAGCGCTAATACCAAAATAAGACATTTAAGCTCTAAGCGCTTTTATTTCTAAAAATGAGTCCAGGTACCAGTTTTTAAAATAATCCAAAGATTAAATCACTTAGCGATCTACTAAGGTGAGTTCAGTTAAAATAAATACTTGATTTAAAAAACTTTAAAAACGCGCAGCAGGAGATAGGTAATTACTAATTACAATTATAAATTCGACGATGAATCCTCCCTTTCACGATTGGTATTCTTCAATGAAGTGGTGTGTCTTAAGACGCGATTTAAATAGTGTTAATGAGTTAATGTGCCGCAATTCACTCGGGAGTGCATTCCAGACTAGTGGGCCCGCAATAGAGAATGCTCGGCGTCCATAGTTGCTAAGATTATATCTCGGGACAGACAATAAATTAGCAGATCCAGATCGCAAATCACGAGGTGGTTCATATCTATTGAGAAGATCCGTTAAATATTGTGGTGCTAGGCCATGCAAACATTTAAAAACAGTCATTGCGATCTTGAAGTCGATTCTACGCTTAACTGGCAACCAATGTAATTGCTTTAAAACTGGTGTAATATGATCCCTCCTACCGATTTTACATAGTAACCGCGCAGCACAGTTTTGGACGTATTGTAATCGCTTTATGGACTTATTGGATAATCCGAAATAAAGAGCATTATTGGAGTCCAATCTAGATGATATCAATGCGTGAATTACTGTTTTAAGATGGTTTTTAGGTAGGTATAACTGTATGCGCGACAAGTTTCTCAGTTGATGAAAGCAACTACGAACCACATTAGAGATTTGTTTATCAAACATCATATGTTGATCGACAACAAAGCCAATATTCCGTGCAGAGGAAGTATTAAACACCTGGTTATTTTCAATATGCAAACTTTGAGTTGGCACTAGTTGGGAGAACTTTGACTGACATACTATGAATTCTGTTTTGTCAGGGTTCATCTTCATCCAGTGTCTAGTCATCCATTGCTTTACTTCAATTATACATTTTTCACTTAACAGTATCGCATTAGACAAGTTTTCACGCTTGAACGAAATATATATTTGTGTATCGTCGGCATACAAATGATACCCAAGACCATATTTAGCAATAACGCGGGATAGTGACCGAGTATACAGTGTGAAAAGCAGGGGTCCAAGTACCGAACCTTGTGGTACACCATACCGCAATGTTCTGGAAGCAGATTGTGCTGAGCCTATCTGAACCTTCTGTGTCCGATCTGACAAATAAGATTTGAACCAATTTAGAGTCTGGCCGTAGATACCAAAATCGTTCTTTAGAGTGGAAAGCAATATATCGTGATCGATCGAATCGAAAGCAGCGGATAAATCTAGCATTATCAAAATAACACTCTCACCATCATCAATGCATCGTAAAACGTCGTTATTTACACGCAATAAGGCGGTCTCAACACTGTGTGCGCTACGATAGGCACTCTGAAAAGGTTCATGTAGTGAGTTTATAGTTAAATGATGCATTAACTGTCTTGCAACTACTCTCTCCGTGAGTTTAGCTATATACTTTAGATTAGATATTGGTCTGAAGTTGTTTAGAACATTTGGATCAAGGCGCACTTTCTTAATAAGGGGCCGTAATATTGACTCCTTGAAGAGGATCGGTACTTTTGCAGTAGAGAGTGATAAGTTGATGATTAATACAAACACTGGAATCAATAAGTGGATGCAACCCTTCAGGATTGTAGAAGGTAGGGGATCTCCGGGACCGGTTTTTATTGGTGTCGTTTTAACAAGATCAGATAAAGATTGCACTGTTACTGGTTCAAACTCGGTGAAAAGCTCGCTTGAAGAGGTGATGTTACTTTGTGATACAGATACATCCTTCTCATTTTCACAATCATTAATTCCAGCATATCCTTCAGAAATATCCTGACGTATTTCTTGGACTTTAGTATCAAAGAATTTTGAAAAATCTTCGCATAACATCATATCATTATCACGAGATGGCAGCACATTTGCACTGTTGGGGGACACTAAAAATTGAATTGTCTTGTATAAAACCCGTTGATCACCACCACCAGCTTCTATGATGCCTTTATAGTAGTCTCTCTTTGTGTTATCAATTAACTTTGACAATTTCCGACAGTGATCACGATATATAAGTAGATCGCAAGTTAATTTAGACTTCCGATAGTGTCTTTCCAATTGCCTTCTGACACGCTTTGCTTGAGCTATTTCTGTGGTGTACCATTTTCCACTGATTGTTCGTGGCTTTGACGATTTCTGGCGTAAAGGAGCGTGCTTATCTAAGATATTCAATAATACATTATCAAAATTTGCAGCAAATTCATTTATATCACTTGGGTCATCAGCCTGATTAAATAATGTACTTTGTTGAATGTCTTGCAATAATACATTGATATTAATAGATTTTAACTTACTTGTTCTGGTCCAATCTTCTTTTATTTTAGGTTTTCTGTGAAGAAAGGTAAATTGAACAGGAAAATGATCTGAAAGACCTATGTCCTTGACATTTACATTATTAATATCCAAACTGGTTTCATCACGTACTAAGATCAAATCCAAAGTGTTACCACATCGATGAGTAGGTTCAGTAACGAGTTGGATTAGGCCAAAGCAATTACACAACTCATTGAACTCCATTGCGTCCTTATTATTGATTATATCGTTCATGTGAAAGTTGAAATCTCCTACCATTATTAGTTCACCGGGGGCAAGGACAATACATTGCATAAAATCTGAGAATTCAGAAATAAAATTGTCGACAGTGAGCTTATTTTTAGTTGAAGGATGTATTCTATAGATAATGATAATTCGAATTAAGGTATCGGATTTACTACAGGTTAGCTCCATAAATTCGAAGGATTTGTATTGTAATGATTTATCTGTTTTATCCTTCAGATCAAGCTGAATTTTTGACACACAAGCTATTCCACCCCCGCTTTGAGCAATTTGACTATATATTCTAGGGTTTTGTTGGAACCTGTAGATCAGATCACTAGTGAAAGTATTTTCAACTGGTATGTCATCATCATTACCTGACAACCATGACTCAGTGACAGCCAAAATATCAATATTATTTTCATCCATAAAATCACGTAAATAATCTGCTTTGTGACGCAGAGAGCGCGTATTAATATTACAAAATTTAATATAATCTAATTTACGTTGATCTATCAAGTTTCCAGCTGAACTGTTTACATTATTGACAATATCATTACTGCCGGTACAGCCGGTACCGGATATATAATCGATGGTAACGAGACTGTTTACATTATTGACACTTTCATTACAGGCCGAATCATAATCACTAACATTTCCAGAACTGTCTACATTATTGACAATGTCATTACTGCCGGTACCGGATATATAATCGTTGGTAACGAGACTGTTTACATTATTGACACTTTCATTACAGGTTGATTTATAATCACTAACATTTCCAGAACTGTCTACATTATTGACAATATCATTACTGCCGGTACCGGATATATAATCACCGGTAACAAGACTGTTTACATTATTGACACTTTCATTACAGGTTGATTTATAATCACTAACATTTCCAGAACTGTCTACATTATTGACAATATCATTACTGCCGGTACCGGATATATAATCATCGGTAACGAGACTGTTTACATTATTGATACTTTCATTACAGGTTGATTTATAATCACTAACATTTCCAGAACTGTCTACATTATTGACAATATCATTACTGCCGGTACTGCCGGTACCGGATATATAATCGATGGTAACGAGACTGCTTACATTATTGACACTTTCATTACAGGTTGATTTATAATCACTAACATTTCCAGAACTGTCTACATTATTGACAATGTCATTACTGCCGGTACCGGATATATAATCGTTGGTAACGAGACTGTTTACATTATTGACACTTTCATTACAGGTTGATTTATAATCACTAACATTTCCAGAACTGTCTACATTATTGACAATATCATTACTGCCGGTACCGGATATATAATCACCGGTAACAAGACTGTTTACATTATTGACACTTTCATTACAGGTTGATTTATAATCACTAACATTTCCAGAACTGTCCACATTATTGACAATGTCAATACTGCCGGTACCGGGTATATAATCGTTGGTAACGAGACTGTTTACATTATTGACACTTTCATTACAGGTTGATTTATAATCACTAACATTTCCAGAACTGTCCACATTATTGACAATGTCAATACTGCCGGTACCGGGTATATAATCGTTGGTAACGAGACTGTTCACATTATTGACACTTTCATTACAGGCCGAATCATAATCACTAACATTTCCAGAACTGTCTACATTATTGACAATATCATTACTGCCGGTACCGGATATATAATCACCGGTAACAAGACTGTTTACATTATTGACACTTTCATTACAGGTTGATTTATAATCACTAACATTTCCAGAACTGTCTACATTATTGACAATATCATTACTGCCGGTACCGGATATATAATCACCGGTAACGAGACTGTTTACATTATTGACACTTTCATTACAGGTTGATTTATAATCACTAACATTTCCAGAACTGTCTACATTATTGACAATATCATTACTGCCGGTACCGGATATATAATCACCGGTAACGAGACTGTTTACATTATTGACACTTTCATTACAGGCCGAATCATAATCACTAACATTTCCAGAACTGTCTACATTATTGACAATATCATTACTGCCGGTACCGGATATATAATCACCGGTAACAAGACTGTTTACATTATTGACACTTTCATTACAGGTTGATTTATAATCACTAACATTTCCAGAACTGTCCACATTATTGACAATGTCAATACTGCCGGTACCGGGTATATAATCGTTGGTAACGAGACTGTTCACATTATTGACACTTTCATTACAGGCCGAATCATAATCACTAACATTTCCAGAACTGTCTACATTATTGACAATATCATTACTGCCGGTACCGGATATATAATCACCGGTAACAAGACTGTTTACATTATTGACACTTTCATTACAGGTTGATTTATAATCACTAACATTTCCAGAACTGTCCACATTATTGACAATGTCAATACTGCCGGTACCGGGTATATAATCGTTGGTAACGAGACTGTTCACATTATTGACACTTTCATTACAGGCCGAATCATAATCACTAACATTTCCAGAACTGTCTACATTATTGACAATATCATTACTGCCGGTACCGGATATATAATCACCGGTAACAAGACTGTTTACATTATTGACACTTTCATTACAGGTTGATTTATAATCACTAACATTTCCAGAACTGTCTACATTATTGACAATATCATTACTGCCGGTACCGGATATATAATCATCGGTAACGAGACTGTTTACATTATTGACACTTTCATTACAGGTTGATTTATAATCACTAACATTTCCAGAACTGTCTACATTATTGACAATATCATTACTGCCGGTACCGGATATATAATCACCGGTAACAAGACTGTTTACATTATTGACACTTTCATTACAGGTTGATTTATAATCACTAACATTTCCAGACCTGTCTACATTATTGACAATGTTATTACTGCCGGTACCGGATATTTAATCGTTGGTAACGAGACTGTTTACATTATTGACACTTTCATTACAGGTTGATTTATAATCACTAACATTTCCAGACTCGTCCACATTATTGACAATGTCATTACTGCCGGTACCGGATATATAATCATTGGTATCGGGACTGTTTACATTAATGACACTTTCATTACAGGTTGATTTATAATCACTAACATTTCCAGAACTGTCTACATTATTGACAATATCATTACTGCCGGTACCGGATATATAATCACCGGTAACGAGACTGTTTACATTATTGACACTTTCATTACAGGTTGATTTATAATCACTAACATTTCCAGAACTGTCCACATTATTGACAATGTCAATACTGCCGGTACCGGGTATATAATCGTTGGTAACGAGACTGTTTACATTATTGACACTTTCATTACAGGTTGATTTATAATCACTAACATTTCCAGAACTGTCTACATTATTGACAATGTTATTACTGCCGGTACCGGATATATAATCACCGGTAACAAGACTGTTTACATTATTGACACTTTCATTACAGGTTGATTTATAATCACTAACATTTCCAGAACTGTCTACATTATTGACAATATCATTACTGCCGGTACCGGATATATAATCACCGGTAACGAGACTGTTTACATTATTGACACTTTCATTACAGGTTGATTTATAATCACTAACATTTCCAGAACTGTCTACATTATTGACAATATCATTACTGCCGGTACCGGATATATAATCACCGGTAACGAGACTGTTTACATTATTGACACTTTCATTACAGGTTGATTTATAATCACTAACATTTCCAGAACTGTCTACATTATTGACAATATCATTACTGCCGGTACCGGATATATAATCACCGGTAACGAGACTGTTTACATTATTGACACTTTCATTACAGGTTGATTTATAATCACTAACATTTCCAGAACTGTCTACATTATTGACAATATCATTACTGCCGGTACCGGATATATAATCACCGGTAACGAGACTGTTTACATTATTGACACTTTCATTACAGGTTGATTTATAATCACTAACATTTCCAGAACTGTCCACATTATTGACAATGTCAATACTGCCGGTACCGGGTATATAATCGTTGGTAACGAGACTGTTTACATTATTGACACTTTCATTACAGGTTGATTTATAATCACTAACATTTCCAGAACTGTCTACATTATTGACAATGTTATTACTGCCGGTACCGGATATATAATCACCGGTAACAAGACTGTTTACATTATTGACACTTTCATTACAGGTTGATTTATAATCACTAACATTTCCAGAACTGTCTACATTATTGACAATATCATTACTGCCGGTACCGGATATATAATCACCGGTAACGAGACTGTTTACATTATTGACACTTTCATTACAGGTTGATTTATAATCACTAACATTTCCAGAACTGTCCACATTATTGACAATGTCAATACTGCCGGTACCGGGTATATAATCGTTGGTAACGAGACTGTTCACATTATTGACACTTTCATTACAGGCCGAATCATAATCACTAACATTTCCAGAACTGTCTACATTATTGACAATATCATTACTGCCGGTACCGGATATATAATCACCGGTAACAAGACTGTTTACATTATTGACACTTTCATTACAGGTTGATTTATAATCACTAACATTTCCAGAACTGTCTACATTATTGACAATATCATTACTGCCGGTACCGGATATATAATCATCGGTAACGAGACTGTTTACATTATTGACACTTTCATTACAGGTTGATTTATAATCACTAACATTTCCAGAACTGTCTACATTATTGACAATATCATTACTGCCGGTACCGGATATATAATCACCGGTAACAAGACTGTTTACATTATTGACACTTTCATTACAGGTTGATTTATAATCACTAACATTTCCAGACCTGTCTACATTATTGACAATGTTATTACTGCCGGTACCGGATATTTAATCGTTGGTAACGAGACTGTTTACATTATTGACACTTTCATTACAGGTTGATTTATAATCACTAACATTTCCAGACTCGTCCACATTATTGACAATGTCATTACTGCCGGTACCGGATATATAATCATTGGTATCGGGACTGTTTACATTAATGACACTTTCATTACAGGTTGATTTATAATCACTAACATTTCCAGAACTGTCTACATTATTGACAATATCATTACTGCCGGTACCGGATATATAATCACCGGTAACGAGACTGTTTACATTATTGACACTTTCATTACAGGTTGATTTATAATCACTAACATTTCCAGAACTGTCCACATTATTGACAATGTCAATACTGCCGGTACCGGGTATATAATCGTTGGTAACGAGACTGTTTACATTATTGACACTTTCATTACAGGTTGATTTATAATCACTAACATTTCCAGAACTGTCTACATTATTGACAATGTTATTACTGCCGGTACCGGATATATAATCACCGGTAACAAGACTGTTTACATTATTGACACTTTCATTACAGGTTGATTTATAATCACTAACATTTCCAGAACTGTCTACATTATTGACAATATCATTACTGCCGGTACTGCCGGTACCGGATATATAATCGATGGTAACGAGACTGCTTACATTATTGACACTTTCATTACAGGTTGATTTATAATCACTAACATTTCCAGAACTGTCTACATTATTGACAATATCATTACTGCCGGTACCGGATATATAATCACCGGTAACAAGACTGTTTACATTATTGACACTTTCATTACAGGTTGATTTATAATCACTAACATTTCCGGAACTGTCTACATTAGTAGACAGTTCCGGTACCTCTTTCTTTCCTGATTTTAGGGTATATTCGAGCGAAAAGTAGCATTTTAAGAATTTGTTGATGTATAAATTTATGGTCATGTGGATGGGGCGAGCCATGTTATATGGCAAGACCATATTACTACCATCACTTTTGGAGAAAAATTATTTCCTGTTAATTAATAATGCATTAATACATCAACTCTAATTGATCATATTATAATATAAAAACAATATTACACTATATAATAATAGGAATACGAAAAACCTAAACGCAACATTTAATACAATGCAAAAGAACTGATAGTTTTCCACTGCTGGGACAGTAATGAAATAATACTCTTCTATTCTAACACCCCCCATAATTTATTAACGACAGACACCCTTATAGTTATAGGAAGTGAGACACGATAATTTAACATTTCAACAGTTCCTTTATTATTAGTTTTTATAGTTAAAAAATAATAATAAAGGGCTTGATTAAGCTAAACTTGATTAAGTACTTTCTTTGATATTGCAATCAATGTTAGGGTGAAATGTGAACATATTAACAATATGTTTATCATTTTTATATTAAGTATATCATTTATAAATTATAAGGCATAAGCCTAGATATAAAGATATATTCGTACTTTTTCATAATATATTTATTAAATTATTATATAGTTATGTAAACGATTATGATTTAATTAAATTGTATTTAATGGGTGAACCTTTTTTTCACTGATATCTAGAACAACACAACTCCAATAAATCTAAATATATACAAAATAATTACAAAATCAAATACTAAAATCAGGAAATTACTCCTACTTTTTACCTATAACCATGGTTACATGGTGTTAACGCTTTATCTATTCGCGACGGCTGCACCATCTCTTTGAGTTTACTCAAGAAATGCGAGTCGTCCGGGGTAATATTACCGAGACTGTGTTTGTGAATGAGTCCGTCCCCGGCCACAGTGAATACGGAGAACGCATCGAAGGAGTACAAGTAGGGGAACAACCGGAAGCGATTTATACGAATTCGCCAACGTACTGATACCTCGCCTCGCTCGGGATCCGGACTCATTGAGAGTACCTGGATAGTGGAGCCGCGGCCGTGAACAACGATGTAGAACCACTTGAAACAGCCGAGGAGGAACCTATACGGGAGAATTCCCTGGCAGGAGAATCTGAAAGGTTTAACCGTCTCGAAAAATATGTTTTTATGGATGAGTTTCGTGCCGAGAGGAAGTTGGAAAAAAAGCGGCATAAGGGAGTAAAGGTTGTCGCATACGAGAGCCAACTGCTCGGGGGATGCTCGGCGTAGTTCCGGAGGGAGTTGGGACCCGTCGGATTTACTGCGAGTCGCGATGGGCGGGTGAATTACCGGCGGCGGAGTGAAGTAGTCCGCGGATAGTGAGGGTCCGTTAGTTGGCGAAGTCACGTTGTCCCAAACACAGGAACCTTTTGGATCCCGGACCAAATGTAGATTAGTAGGCCTACTAGGGCTATTAGCGGTATTATTATATGTAAGCGAGCTGCACAACGCTACCTGTGATAATAATAAACCGGGACTGGGTTGTCTTTCCCAGGTAACAACACTGTCAACAGTAGCATTGATACTGACCAGTGGAACGTTGTCTAAATGATACTTCTCCAATTTATTATTTCGTACCGGTACCGGTACCAAAGGGCCGCCTACTTTCTTTATTTTCCGATCAAATTGCTGTAAGTGATAAAGTTTATTTAACCGACTATCGTTACCTTTACCGGGAAACGCGGGAAGGAAACATTCGAGAGGGATTCTTGGCTGACCTAATCGCGATATCATCTGCACGTTGCACGTATTAGTGGACCCATAAAAACGCTGTTGTTGCAAATTGAAATCGAATTGTGATTGGATGAAAGGGCCGTGTTTGTTGTGTTTTGAATACCATAAATTATGTGATGTAGGCCGAGTGGTAGTTGGTCTTAATACCGGTAGTAAATCGTGTGCACATTTTGGAAAGGTTAACAAATCCGAATTCCCTCGCATCCACGTTATTAGAGTTACCGGTGTAGAGAACTTTACCGCATACATCGCGCTTGCGCTTGATCTACAAATCAATTTAAACAGTTAAATGCAGAAATATAACGACAAACAAGCTTAGTACTGCAGTACTGTAGTACAGTAGTAGGCCTAGCAGAGTAGGCCTACAGTACTGCAGTACTGCAGTAGTCAGGTAGTACAGTCTGACAGTACAGCAGTAGTACTGCACCGGAAGTTCAGTAGTTGTAGGCTAGTACTGTAGTAGTAAGTACTGTACAACTCTGTAGTTGTAGTAGTTTACATCAGTCATCACCCCTGCAGTTATGCATAGGCACTCCTCAGACTGTCAGACAGTCAGACTGCCAGGACCTACCCTGATTTTTATTAAGAAGCTCTTAGCTTCTTTCAGTCTTTCCTGTCTCAATTTATCAGCAGAATTTTGTTGTTGGACATGAAAAAAAAGAAAAGAAACAACTGGCATTTAGCTCCCTGATTGGCTAGAGCTACAATATCATCTTTAGGCCTTCCCAAGCAGCCTTTAATCAGCCTTGATAGGCAGACTGTCGGTAGAAGTTCATTCATTCCCTATCCATCCACTCATACTCCATGTAGGAGGAGGGAGATGTGTGTGTTTAGGTATGCGGTCAATGACATCAATATTATTACTAACTTAAAAGGAATACTTGTTACATACATAGGTTCCACCTTGGTGTAGTGGTCGCATTGAATTCACATCTCCTGTAGGTCGTGGGTTCGATCCTCACATGGGCCAGGGCAGTTTTCGTTTCGGCACGAATGCTTTAAAGGGACCAGCCAGGGCGCATCTCTGCCTTGCATCCTTAAGTGGTGGCTAAATGAGTACTGGTGTTTCCTCTGGGGAGTAAAGTTCTGGGGGGACCGCACTGGAAATAAGTCGCCAGACTTTGTGCGTAATCCATGGCCTAGCGGCCGAAGAAAATTTACTTTTTACTTTACTTTAATACTAATATTCACTACAACCTGAGGTGTGTGTTTATCAGTTTATTAACTGATGAAAGAAATAAATTATTGTTTTACGAAAGTGAGTATTTGTGTAAGCTTACTTATTTGCTGTATTATTATTTAATCTAAATGTACATAATAGTTTTAATAAATTATTTTACAAAAATGTTTCCAATTCTTAGTTAGGCCTGCTGCTTACGGGATCGTGTTAATTAGGCCAAATGAAAATTTCATGTCCGTCTGTCTGTCTGTCCGTCCACCGGTCCGTCCGTAATAAATAATTCATTCGTAAATAACTTTTGATGATTTTAACCATTTTCAACCAAATTTTGTATAGGTATACTAGAGAAAAAGTTCCAATATTTTGAGACGGAGTAAAACCCCTGTTAAAAATAGGGCAATTTTTTTTGTTAAAAATGGGGAAATTTGGAATTGTGGCAGGCTATACGAATATAAACCTCATCAACATAAACGAATTATACAAACGTGCATAGAAGCACATAAACTACACATTAAATTTCTCAAAATTACAGAAAATACATTTTTTAAATGGGCTAATTAGTAATATCGGTACTACTGTAGTTATTACAATCTTTCTGGATCAAGTCAAATTCGTCGCAGTTTTTCTACTGGGGTTTGTGTTTCCTTCTGAATTTTATCCATTAAACACTATTTGACGATTTAGAGACCGGGTGGGCTTCCTTATCATTATAGTTTCACAGTTATTCATATGATTCTCACGTGCAGCATCCACTTGGATGATTCTAAATTAGGAAAACACTAGTAAAACAGTAAAACACTTGGAAAACATAGCAAAAGTATTGTAAAACACACGGAAAACAGTGAAAATATTGATCAGCAGGGAATTTAACACATGTACTTCTCTGAATTGACAATCCTAAATGTACTCCTCGCATAGCACCCCTTAAGTAATCACCGTAAAACATAGGGAAAACACTATAAAAACACTATAAACCTTCCGGAAAACAGTGAAAAAATTGATCAGCATTAAATTCTACCTATATGCTGCAAAAAAATAAATTGAAAGAGTCTAATACTGCCCAGAAAGCTTGTTGCCAGGCAACCAAAGAACTGTAACCAATCAGCATACGGTGCAGGTGCAGTATCAGTACAGCAGTACTATCGTTGTTTTACCGGTCAGTCGGTAGAGGCGCAAAGTACCAGTATTGCTGTATTCTGGTAGGCCTATTACCTGATTACAGATTACAGTATTAGTGCTGTAGTGCAGTAGTGTAATGCTGTAATGTCCCATGGCTATGGCACTATCTCTGTAACCAGGCTGCCAGGCTGTCTTAATACTGTAATGCTTACCGGTACTACTCAGCTACTAAATATATAAATATTTACAGCTCTATAACTAACCCTAACAATACTGCAATATCTGAATACTGGAATACACTACTGCACTACAGCACTAATACTGTAATCTGTAATCAGGTAATAGGCCTACCAGAATACAGCAATACTATGGTACTTTGCGCCTCTACCGACTGACCAGTAAAACAAGGATAGTACTGCTGTACTGATACTGCACCGTATCCTGATTGGTTACAGTTCTTTGGTTGCCTGGCAACAAGCTTTCTGGGCAGTATGAGACTCTTTCAATTTATTTTCTTGCAGCATATAGGTAAAATTTAATGCTGATCAATTTTTTCACTGTTTTCCGGAAGGTTTATAGTGTTTTTATAGTGTTTTCCCTATGTTTTACGGTGATTACTTAAGGGGTGCTATGCGAGGAGTACATTTAGGATTGTCGATTCAGAGAAGTACATGTGTTAAATTTCCTGCTGATCAATATTTTCACTGTTTTCCGGGTGTTTTACAGTACTTTTGCTATGTTTTCCTAGTGTTTTACCGTTTTACTAGTATTTTCCTAATTTAGAACTATCCCATCCACTTCAAGGAATGGCTTGGATACTTTTCATTTTCATTAACAGATAAACTGATATTTTCTGTTGTAGTAACTGTAAAAACAGTAATTTACGGAGATTTTAAACCAACAATCGTAAGGCAAACACTAATTTGCGGTTTACTCGAAATGACGTTTTGGGACTTGCGGTCTTTTTACATCGCACGGCAGAATTGCAGCTTACAAAGCATTGTGTCTGTGTGACAAATGATACCATAAACGTCGCTTACCAGAAATAACACGCAAGTAAACATTCGAAAAAAGGTCAATGATAGTGAGGGGGGGGGGGGGGGGGGGACTTGATTCCTTAGGATGATTCCATATAGATGGAAAACGCAACGTGGAAGACATACAACACCCAATAAATATGATACCAATGAGATATGATAAAAATGTCGATTATATTTCGACATTAAGTTGAACATTTGAGGATAAAATTCACAATTGATATAAAAGATCTTCATTGCTTATTGACATACAGTACATTTCTCACTTAATGGGAGTACTGACTGGACACTGGACTGCATCTACCGTAATAAACGACTTATGCTCTAGTCACATTAAAATTAAAATCAATCTTTGGATATGAATGATTTATGATTTATATTACAAGTAATTATCATAATTGTAATAGTAGCACCGTTTGAAACTGTATTTGAATAATATTGTCAGAAAATATTTTGTGTGAAACTTGAACGAAGACGTGGACAAGTGGACAGTCGCGCTGAAGCTAGAGAGCTTCTTTCGCGGTGCGCCAGCACCGCCAGCTAGTTATTGATAGCAACAATGTGTTGGCAAGCTGTATTTTTCGAGGTAATAGTTCTTATGCATTTATTATAGGAAGGGATCTAGGGGTCTTAACCTCGAGTGATATGTTTATTTTACCGAAAATAACTTATCTTTTATTGGCGCAATTCTAGGGTTAAGACCCCTAGATCCCTTCCTATAATAAATGCATAATAACTAACACCTCGAAAAATACAGCTTGCCAACACATTGTTACTATCAATAATAAAAATCAGGGGCTAATAAAATGGCAGCTGGCTTTGAAATTAATACTCCATATCTCAAGAACCTGGCCTAGTGGTTGTAGTCTCGGCTTCCACCTCGAGGTCCCAGGTTCGAATCCGACACCACGCTGAATGAGACCCAGTAAGGTCGAAACGCGTACGTGGTTTGGAGAGATATGAGATATTAATTTAATAAAAATTACGCGATTCCTAAATTTGTAAACTACCCGGTTAAAAAAGTACGCATGTGATGGGATTAGTCCTACAATTGCGCCAATAAAAGATAAGTTATTTTCGGTAAAATAAACGTATCACTCGAGGTTAAAGACCTCTAGATCCCTTCCTATAATAAAGGACCTACCCTAACTGACAACGTGCATTAAGTAATAAGTCAAATATCCAATAATAATTATTATGAAATAATAATGATAATTTAAAGCGCAAGGTGATAGAATGTGTTATAACTTTGAACCAACCATGGACGAACCCAGCAACCCCTACCCCCAGCCCCACTATACAGTATCACATATCAGGATCCAATTTACAATGTTCTATTTTTCAGTTTGCCTGACAACCAGTGCAAACATTAATACATATTTAGTTTAGTATTAATTATTATCAAAATTCATTTTTTTTATCACTAAAATTAATCATTTATTTAACTAAATCTCTTCCATTAAAATTAATCATTCTGTGATGGTATTTTGTGATGATACTTCTCTTCCCCTTTCTGACTTCACTGTCTCGTTCCTGTCGGTTAGGAGTGGATCAAGACACACGAACGTTGTTTCCGCCCCACAGATTGTAAATAAAGTTTAGTTCGATTGGCATGGACATATAAGTTATTTCAATTATTTAAACTGCACAACTATTTTCTAGAGCACAATAGAAGGGTGACACGATAGGTGAAGTTTGTAAGTTTCAGGATAGTTATTTTTACAGAACACAGCAGAACACAGTAGAACACAGCAGAACACAATAGAATACAGGCGGAACATAGGCGAACACAGCTGTAATTAAAATCTACACCAAAAAATAACACACTTGGGAAAGTACCGGACTTAATCATACAACTGTAAGATGTCAATTACATATTTAAATTAAATGGCGGTTTTCCATATCCTCCAAAATAAATTACCTGATCAGAGTTGCCCGATCAGCTGTTCGGTTAGGCCTGTACCTGATACTAGTCCAGCAGTCTGCCTGTCAGCCTGTTCCAGTACTGCAGTAGGCCTAGTGCTGTAGAGACATGTACAGACTGACAGACTGTACATTGTACAGACAGACAGATGTATGCATTTACCGGCAATTACCGGGCACAGTGTAGAGTATATTACCAATGTACTGATGTAGGCCTACTCAGCTACCGGTACTGTACTGCTGTAGAACTAACCAACTAACCGAAAAACTGGTACGATACCGGTCTGCTGAATTATCATTGTACATTAATTCACCTACTGCTTACCGGTACAATCTCGTGTTAATTGTATATAAACATTATATATTATATAATTGATATATGGTTTATTGGTATTTGGTATAAAAATTACTCGGCAATCACTTTAATAAAGAACCGTGAAATGTCTTCACAACGAAACCGAAACGACAGAACCAACGATGTTGAAATACAAAGGAATAACAACCGTCGAAACAGCGTTACTACTAGGGCTACAAGACCAAATAACGGGTCTCCAAATCCGAAAATCGGTAAACCGTTGACCAGTACAGGTATAACACCAACTCAATCGAAACGCGATGACGGGTACACTGAGATAGAAGTTGGCTGCTCTGGAACAAGCTGTGACATATTTATGATATGTATAGCCAAATCAGGAACAGACTTCGGACATGTTGACTTTCGCTGTGGACGTTGTATGGGAAAACAACTGACTCAGGTTAACAAAGATCTCGAGAAACATAAGTCTCTAACCGATCAGCAATTCCTAGATTTCCAACAACAAATTGACAATCTCGAACATCGCATAAAGGAAGATACATACCTGGCAAGTGAAACAATAGCTTCTTTACAGAGTGATATTGAATATAAGTTAAAGGATATCGAATCTAACCAATCCGATATAAACTTGAAACTTAAAGAAACAACGGAGAAACCAGCCACTGTCCCATGTGGACAACCAATGAACTACGCTGCGGCCCTGAAACAAAACAAAAATGAACCTTCCAATAATGTAGCTCTACTTGCTAGAATGCTGAAAGATGAGGAATCAGAACAAAATAAACGCAAGAGAAATCTTCTAGTAAGTGGAACTACACCTGCGGTCACTGATGATGAGACATTGATTGCTGATATAGCTAATTCAGTAAACGTTATTATACTTAAACAAGACATAAAAACAAGAAGAGTTGGGAAACCAAAAAACAATGGAACACAGTCTATTGTTGTAACCTTGCCCATTGAAAAACGAATGGAACTACTTAGAAGTGCTCGAAACTTAAGACAATCAGAACACTACCAAAATGTCTACATCACCCCTGACTACACGGCGTCAGAACGAAAACTACAGTATGAACTTCGCGAACAACGCCGGGCCAAACAATCTGCCGAACCTAATAAGAACTGGGTTATATACAGGGGAGCCATCAGTGACGCCGCAAAAATTTCATTACCTAGGCGCTCATCCAATCACCCATCTCCAACAGATGCAGAAACAATGGATTGACTACCTAACATTCAAACCCAAACTCATAACCAAACTACAGAGCAAAATCACAATCCGTCAATCTCAACTGACGACATACACCAAAATTCACCCCCTCCAAGCACCGGCACCCTGATATACCCATGGACTCCCATATTCGAAAAACCAGGAATACACATGCTACACCTCAATGTTAGAAGTTTATTACCAAAACTAACAGAACTGAAACTGATCCTACTATATACTCGAATACACATACTAACTGTATCTGAAACGTGGTTGGATGACTCAGTATCTGACAAAGAAGTCGAAATCATAGGGTATAAAATTACCAGGAAGGATAGAAATGAGAATGGATGGGGAGGGGTTGCAATATATACTAGAGACGATTTGGTATTTAATGCCTGCATTTCACTGAATCAAATGGATATTGAAGGGGTATTTGGAACTCTCATTATGCCCTACACCAAAGAAATCCTCATTGGATCGGTATATCGACCTCCAGAGTCATCTATAACTCAATTCTTCAAATCCTTAGAATCTTTTATTGGAACGGTATCTAACCATAAAGAAATTTATATCCTTGGAGACGTCAATGCAGACATATCTAGTAATGACCGAAGCAATAAAAACATAGTTGACTCATTCTGTGCCTCTACTGGACTTAAACAAATAATCAAGGACCCAACCCGTGTTACTGAGATATCTTCTACCATTATCGATCACATTTATACTTCAGCACTGGAAAATAAAGTTACAGCATCTGGAGTAATAGAAGTCGGCATTAGTGATCATTACATCGTATATGTCACCAGGAAGAAAATTAAAAACCATAAATACATACCAAAAATAATCCGAGCTAGAACATACAGAGACTACTCCATACCAAAACTAAAGGAAATGATTGTGAACAATAGTAAAATTAATAACATTGGCAATATAAATGACGTGGATGAAGCCGTGGACATTCTAAACTCTGAGATTTTAAATATCCTCAACACTATAGCACCGAAACGGGATATCAGAATCAAAACTCATACCGAACCCTGGCTAACTCCAAATCTTCTACACACTATAACTATGAGGAATAAAGCCTTAACCACAGCAAGAAAATATCGCACTGAAGAAAATGAAACAAATTACAAGAGAATCAGGAATGACACCACCAAACTCATAAAGGAAACTAAACAGACATACATACGAGAACAAATTAAGGAGAACAGAACTAACTCTAAACAATTATGGAAGACCCTCAAAAACCTCGGCTTACCATCAAAGAAAGGCCAATCAAATGGACCACTTACAATCAATAATGGAACCGAACTAGTTTCTGACCCTAGACAAATAGCTGATGCGTTTAACGAATACTTCACTGGTGTTGCTAATGAATTGGAAACCCAATTACCGCCACCTACAGGTCGCTTTGGTGAGGCTGCAGTTGCCAGATACTATGAATCTAAGGGAATAACTAAAGATAGCTTTACTCTAAAACAAACTGAAGAGGATGTGGTTTCTCGTATCTTATGCGACCTTAATCCCGATAAAAGTCCCGGCATTGATGGTATACCAGCAAAAATATATAAGGACTGTTCCACTGAGCTGACAAAAGCAATTACTCACATTATAAATATCTCCATAACAACATGTAAATTTCCCTCAGCTATGAAACTAGCCAAAGTGGCACCAATCTATAAAAGGGGCACACAAACTCAACGTGAAAACTTCAGACCAGTGTCTCTACTACCTATTCTCTCCAAGATTATAGAAAAAGTAATCTACGATCAGATGTACCATTACTTGATATCAAACTCTATCATATCTGCACTTCAAAGTGCCTTTCGTAAAGGCTATTCAACGGAAACATGCTTGATATTTATAGACACTGTCATCCGATCAGCAGCAGATGGTGGCCAGTTAACAGGGATGGTGTTAATAGACCTCAAGAAAGCTTATGATACGGTGAATCGCAACATACTATTGATGAAACTGAAATACATGGGCTTTGACAACAAAGCAATAGCGTGGCTTGAATCCTATCTATCAAGCAGATCCCAAGTTGTAACCATACAGGGGGTTGACTCAGATCAACGCACGCTGGATGACGGTTTACCACAAGGAACTCTCTTAGCGATCCTACTTTTCCTCTCACACACCAATGACTCGGACCAAGCCGTTGATTGCCCCACCCCGATGTTCGCAGACGACATATCGCACTTAGTCCCTGGCTCAGACTCAAGAACCATATCGGAATCACTAACACGGAATCTAGAATGCACCCAAGCATGGCTCATAGACAACCGCCTAACTCTCCATTTAGGTAAAACCGAAAGTATCCTATTTGGAACAGCACAACGTTTAGCCATAAACGAACCACTAAATGTGACATGCAATGGGAAAGCAATAGCGAACAGGGACTCGGTCAACTACCTCGGTTGCAAATTAGATAAAACTCTAAACAGTGAATCGATGGTTGCAACAATAATAAAGAAAGGCAACTCTCGGTTAAAGTTCCTGTGGCGATTTGCCGGTGTACTAGACTACAATACACGCCGCCTACTATGCAATGCATTAATACAACCACTAATGGACTATGCATCACCAGTGTGGTTCCAATCTATTAGTATCCTATGGAGAAACAAACTGGAGGCCCTACAACGGAAATGTATCCGGTATTGCCTGGGACTGGACAATCGCACCCACATCGACAATTCACACTTTCGAGAAATTAACTGGCTACCCATTAAACTACGAATTAAACAAAACCTGGCAACTATCATGTACAAAACTCACCATAACGTCACCCCGAGCTATATACAGGAAATGGTGGACTTCTCCTCATCCACACGTGACACGCGCGCCCCCCAAACTAAAGCGGTCATCCCACAGAAAAACACCGCATTTGGCCAGCTCTCCTTTGACTATAAGGGCCCAGCGATCTGGAATAGCCTGCCGCGCCACGTAACCGAGTCAGTATCTGTCGAGGCATTCAAACATGCAGTAAAATCGCATTACCTACGCTCGCTCGATTGACAATTCACTGATTTTAATTATACTTTTTACTAATTATTAGCGTTTAATTTTTTTTATACTATTAATGATCTATTACATCTCAAAACTCTAAAATAACTAATCATAACAAGTTTTAATTTTTGTACAAAGCATCCCCATTTTTTATTTTGCGAGAGATATTTAAGGGGAGAAATACTGATTTTAATTTTTACTGAAGCTACTACACTTCAATGGTAAATTTTACCAAATATTTTAATCTACGTACGCACATGAGGATGGCTTTTTAAAAATTTTATGCATTAATGTAAATATTAATAAACTATTTTTTTTTTTTTAATACTTATCATAGTTCTAAAGAATGTAATATTTTAATTATTCATGCACCTGAAACCTCATTTATTTATTTTTTTTATTGTTTTATACATGACGCCGAATCTTTATTATACTGTATAATTTACCCATTGAACTAACCACGGGGACCCTCTCGGAAACAAGGCTCGCCTTAAGGGGCTATCCCCGGTGCGCAATGTATTTATTATAAGCATTCTGATTGAGTAATAACTATAATACATAATAACATTTTTATAGCGTCAAATTTATAATAACATAACTTCAGTTTCAGTTTTGATATTGTTCCTTATGTTCCTTATTGTTCCTTATGTAATGTTTGTTGTTATTTAATAATTGTGTTATTTTAATGTTCCTTTTAATGTTATACTTTGAGCACCATTAAACCAATACCAATA
>JAUCBJ010007226.1:0-25431 GCA_032718475.1 Nemertoderma westbladi
ACTACTTGCGTTTAATCTCGCGATTGTGGCGGCACAAATTTATTGATAGGCATCCCCAATGAAGCATGCCGAATATAGATATATACATTGTAAGTGAACCGTCAGTTGGCTGTGTTGATAACTATATCAATCATAATCTTTAACAAAATCAAACCAAACTTAATTTAAATAACCATGTTGGGTATATAAAAGTTTGAGAAAGAAAAGTTTGTAAAAAAATTACCTGAGAGAGGACTTTGTACAGCATGATTGCGAATAATTGCACATTGTTCCTTTTCCTGCACAAAAGTTATGGAAAAAAATGGCGATTTGCTATTTTACAAGAAAAAAATTTACCTATAAAGTTATTATTTTATTCAATAATAAGAAAATTAGTAATTTTGTAAAATAGTAAGCTAAATTGTATGGTTCATTACTATATTTTACTTAGAAGGCTATTGCCTAAGAACATGACTATTCACTTACCAATGATACACGTTAGAAAGATGGAACATTGCACAATCCAACAAGTAATCTTCTTCATTCTCATCAGCTCATTAGATTTGTAGATAATTAACAGTAGTAAGTAATATTCATCAATAAAGTATGTTTAACATCCGAAATTGTAGTAGTTGCTATCTCAGTATAAGCTTGACCAAAGCAATAAAATATTGCAGTTTAATTCTTCTTAATTCTTCTAAGTTCAACAGTTATATATATAATGTTTAAGTGAAGATTTATCTCGATAACAAGATGATACTCAGTAGTAATAAGCGGTCATTGTGTACATAATTAATAAATCAGTAAACAATAACAAATAAACTCAAAATAATACCATCTAAATATAATTGAACACAATAAGACTAGTCGAACATTCAATCAATATTTAGCGTTCATCTATCCTACAGTACATTATGTTTCCTACCAAAATGATACGCCAACATGTGTTTTAATACAAATGACCAGTAAAACTGAAGTAAGTCTCTACGTAATTATTCAGGGTTGTGTGTGTGTGTGTGTGTGTGTAACCCATCTGGCATGGCAGTGACTTTAGCTATCAGTCAGAACCCTGACCCTGGATTCTTCAATCAATACTCTGTCATGTATCTGCCTAGGAATTCGATTCATCAATTAGAAAAGCAGAAGATATTGAGCGAATATTAAAAAGATGACTAAATATTACATGATAGATGAATTGTTAAATAACATAAAAATTTGAAGACTTCTGGAATACTGATTTATATTTCTTAAAAATACATTAATGGTTAGCAATGCACACTTTAACTGATAATATCGGAAACATCATATAATATATAATAAGCAAAATACTAAAATAATTACGAAATGGATTAACAAGACAGTCATCATAGGAAAATCGCATCACTAAAATGTAAACTCATGGTAGATGATTGATTGTTATCGAAGAGCAGATCAGAGAGGAAACGTTGAGATCAGCTATAGTCATAGATGAAACTTGATGGCGATATGATTTACAATGGTAATCGCGGAAGTGGAGATGCATAGGTAGAGAAGATATCAATGCATCCTGGCGATATCCTATCAGCCGATATGTATTTTTAAAGTTTAGTATTGATATGATCATTTAATACATTATTGGGGACTTATAGTTGCCCAGAAATTGCGAACGATACTCGAATAATGGACTGCTATAGCTGGCCATTATTGATTGCATGGGAATAGGTTCATCCTATATTATGAAATATTCCACCATAATTTCAGTTACGAATATAAGACCTGCATCATGCATCTATGCCATCAACTTTTTAATGCAGTTAATAATTTTGGAAATTTATTAAAAATTGTCCGCTACTGCTGCTAGAGCAGCCAGATGGTTCAAAAAAAAAATGATGCCGTGATGCCCTTTTTAGTGAATTTAGTTCAAGAACAATACATTTTCTATTATTCATAGTACCAGCGCCATGTAGTTGATTTGAAAATGGGCCCATGACTTTAGGTGATGCGCCACAGACTTCATAGAGCCGCTGTGTAGCTGATGTAATGCTCTATCATGCATTTTAAAGGCCGAACCGAGGCCTGTAAAAGAGAAGAGGTTCTCGAAAAATTCAAATACACAAAAAACATGGCCAGATGAAGTAAATATGAATTTCTATTGTACAAGTGGTGTATAGTTTGCATAACCGTCAGTATCAATGTGACCGTGACTGTTCCTCTACCAACATCTCTCATTCTAGACCACAGTTATGCTAAAATTGAACATGAACATAGAGCATGCTTATTGATAATGGGTAGGCGATCTTTACTGAATCGGTTACTGAATAAGTTTTCGTTTCTGAGTTTTCGTTTCAAGGCGCATCTCTGCTTTGCATCTTTAAATAGACGCTAAATGTGTAGCAGTTTCTTCTGATAAGTAATAGTTCTGGGAGGGGGAACTTGCGAAATATTAGTTTTTTAAATCCAAATGAAATTCTAAAAATAAAACATTTTCCTAACCTTAAATGCGACCATATTTCTCCCTGGACCAGCAATTTACCCTTTCACGGGTCAAGAATCACCCCACCCAACCCAATCCTACCAGCACGATCGCGCATCAACTAATATTATTTATCCCATGACAAGACACTGAAAATAAAACAGTTTTGTAATAGCATGAGATATATTCGAAGTGGCTGCATTGTTGATCAGTTCACAGTTCTTAAAAACTACTTAGGTAGTCAACCAGCAGGAAAGGGTAGGGTTAATTTCTTGTTTTTCCCTCATGGAGCTTTAATTTAATTTAACCAAGCTAGAATTACTGTAGCAAGGAGCATTCAGCTGATCCTTTGAAGATTAATGCCTCGAAGTCCGGAGCATTTCGCTGACACAATAACGAGTAAGTTTATTTAGTTTTAGTAGCTAAGTGAAGTTCGGGACATGCGTGTAGGATAAACAAGTTGGCTGTTTTGTTTGCATCTAGGGTTGCGTTGTTGTCACCTTTCTGGTATTTATAGCGAATGTTATGGTTACAGGTGGTCCCTATTTTCTACGGGTTCTGGTGCGCCCCCTTTCCCAGGAGAGGCATGAATGGCCGGGGTTCGACCCTCTCTCATAATGATTTGGCTTTAATCTTAAGGTATTTCCCTTATCCCTTAAACTCTCTTTATCTGGCCTGTGACGCTAAATAATGTTCTCAGACTGATGTAGAACACATTAGCTTATGTCAAAGCCTTCAATCGCAATATCAAATGCGGTGCTATTACAATTTAGACTGGTCGGTAAACTGCATAAAGAAGAAAACTAATAAAACAATTTTTGAGATGTTAATTTTCATACAGACGTGTCTGTTATTTTGAGACAGGGGGGGGGGGGGGGGGGGGGGGGGGGGGGGGGGGGGGGGGGGTATGGACGCAAATCAAGCCTTGGCGAATTAATATCCTGCCTTAATGTTTGGTTAAATTCTCAATTTAGAGAAAGGAGCAGGTTACAGTGGCATGTTATTTTAACCAAAACAATAAACTAAACCCAATAGAACAGGTTACAGTTTTTTTTTGGGTTTGAGAATTTTCAGCTGTTATTTGCGTCGAATTTCCCCTGGAGAGGGATGAATTTTTATTGCGTCCAGTACCCCCCCCCCCCCCCCTCACCCCCTCCCTTATGTGGTTATTTATTATTATTGTTGTATTTATTTGATGATGTTGCTTTGTAACGATATAACACTGCATGATTACGTTTTCTGTAATTAGGATGGTATCTTACTGTTGGGCTTAAATTTAACGGTTTGTTAGATTTAATATATTTTCCATGTCTTCATGTCATTACACAGGGGTTGTGTCGTTAACCATTGGTGTTGAGCGCATTGGAGCAATGTGTCGACCCAATAATATAATCTTGTACTGTAGCTAAGTTTGTTATTCTACTGTTGCAGCATACTAGCTAAGGCACATTCTGCTTTGTATGGTAGCTAAATGAGTACTGGAGTTGTCTCTAGGGAGTACAGTTCTGGGGGGACCGCATTGGAAACAAGTCGTAAGCCTTTGTGCACAATCCCGAAGTAAGCTTTACTTGACTTTTTTTACTTTATCAATTATTATGAAATTTTAATTTCTGTAGCCAGTTCCACAACAACCTTTGTTCGTACTACTGTAGCTGATAATACGTTAATTTGTGTTGGGCTACACGCTTTATTGCTTTTCAATTATACAGCGAACTCTGATTAGCTGATGGTATCAGTGTATTCAACGTAAATGAGGCACCTTTCAGCCTCCACGGTGCGCGTATTATTCTAATCAACTGAGCTCTTGTCCCACGTAAGAATCAGCGGGAAGGCAACTGACAACAGTAAGCCGGGCAGGTTGTATCAATCCACTTGTATTTCATCGTAGGAAAGGGATTGGAATCCCGCCTACTTAACTAGAATGTCGTCAAGTAAAGGTTTTAAGAAAAAAACATTGTCGTCGCCAAAGGAAAAACACGCTAAAAATATTTAAGAAGCTTCTGAAAACTAACCAAGGGAAGTGAATATATACGTGGAAATATGGCCTAGCGAAGCACTAAAACGTTAGTGGAATGTTTCATTGGATTTCATAATTTGTGTTAGATGTATTACAGGAGTTTTTAAAATGTTTGGTAATTTTGGCGCCTCTTTAATAAATGATTGACTTGGGTATGGGTACCAGCCCTATTTGTGTTTATTTGGTATAATATAAGGCACATAAGTTATACAATAAGTTAATTATTGTTTAAAATTAATGAAGATTATATAGAGTTATTAGTATAGATTATAGAAAATGAGTTTAGATTATAGAAAATGAGTCTAAATTATAGAAATTGAGTCTAGATAATAGAAAATGAGTCTAGATTATAGAAAATGAGTCTAGAATATATAGAAAATGAGTCTAGATTATAGAAAATGAGTCTAGATTATAGAAAATGAGTCTAGATTATAGAAAATGAGTCTAGATTATAGAAAATGAGTCTAGATTATAGAAAATGAGTCTAGATTATAGAAAATGAGTCTAGATAATAGAAAATGAGTCTAGATTATAGAAATTGAGTCTAGAATATATAGAAAATGAGTCTAGATTATAGAAAATGAGTCTAGATTATAGAAAATGAGTCTAGATTATAGAAAATGAGTCTAGATTATAGAAAATGAGTCTAGATTATAGAAAATGAGTCTAGATTATAGAAAATGAGTCTAGATTATAGAAAATGAGTCTAGATTATAGAAAATGAGTCTAGATTATAGAAAATGAGTCTAGATTATAGAAAATGAGTCTAGATTATAGAAAATGAGTCTAGATTATAGAAATTGAGTCTTACATTATTGTTACATTATAATATTATATTGGTTTTACATACAGTTCGAGTACATACACCCAAGAACAATGTATTTTATCAGACATCTACAGATTGGACGCAATTCTAGATAACTTTATCAAGGTATGCACCATAGACGTCTGTCTGTTTGTCTGTCTGTCTGTTTGTTTGTTTGATTGTCACACAAAAGGCTCCGAAACTATCTGGTCAATTGTGTTGTTTTTAGTACCCTCCTGTAGTGTATGGTCTGGGTGTATGGGTGTATAAAGCAATTTTCAAAAAATTACAGTCATTAGTTTTTGCAAAAAATGAAATTATCGAAAAGTGCCATAGATGCAATGGTAAAATAACACCAATAACAGCTGGTGTTCTTGATGAAAATGGCTTATGTAATGGATTTCTACACAGGCTTAGTATAGATCGATGAGGTTGCCAAGATTATTGTACTTAGTACACCCATACTGTTTGTTTAGGCCCTACTTCCTAAACTCCACTCCCTTACAAACTTGAAATCCTTCATAGGGTAGCATTAGTGTGTGTTAAATATTATAATACACAGCTGATAGATAGCCTTCTCAGTCAAGGTATGGACGAATGTGAATTTATTAAAGTCCTCCTTTTTTTACGAATTGTGCATAATGACTTTTGTTGTCCTTTTAATGACTTTTATTGTCCTTTTAATGACTTTTTATGTATGTATTTCTTCAAACTGTCAGACTGCTGATTTCTGGACTGTCAGACAGTTGATTTCAACATGCCTATGCCAAAACATTCAAAATTTGTTGATTTCTGGTCTGTCGGACAGTTGGTTTCACTATGCCTGTGCCAAAACATTCCAATTGATTCCATGATTTATAGACTATGAGATAGAATTCCATATGCGCCTGTGGTAAAAGACTCTAAATTTAATAGTTTGTGGTTGTTGTCGATAATCGATTACCACATGACGTAGCAAAACACTCATTTTATAGCCAAAAACAATTACCAATTGATGGAAAGGAGCAGGTTAAGGCCGGATTTTCTAACCAAAACAATAAACAGTCACTTTACCAAATCAGGGAAAGGAGCAGGTTACAGAGGCGGGATTTTCTAACCAAAACAATAAACGATCATTTAACTAATTGAGGGAAAGGAGCAGGTTACAGAGACGGGATTTTCTAACCAAAACAATAAACGATAACATTACCAATTGAGAGAAAGGAGCAGGTTACAGAGGCGGGATTTCCTAACCAAAACAATAAACGATCACTTAATTAATTGAGGGAAAGGGGCAGGTTACAGAGGCGGGATTTTCTAACCAAAACAATAAACAGTCACTTTACAAAATGAAGGAAAGGAGCAGGTTACAGAGGCGGGCCTTTCTAACCAAAACAATAAACGGTCACTTTACCAAATCAGGCAAAGGAGCAGGTTACAGATGAGGCGGGATTTTCTAACCAAAACAACCGGTCAGCCGGTAGGCCTACCAGTACCGTATTTAAATGGTAGGCTACACAGTAGGCCTACAGCAGTACCGGTGCCGGTACCGGTACTAAAATACAGAAATGCCTGCTTTATACCTACATCTGTACATACAATACAGCAAAATAGTGCTATATATACTAATACCGGTACTGATAGCCTGAGAGAACAGCAGTAGAGAAACCGGTAGCATGGAACCTAACATTAGATTTTTGGAGGACATAAAAAATAAAAAAAAAGGACAAAAAAAGGATTTAAACGGACAATAAAAATTATTGCGATTATTGCGACTTCAACTGTAGCGCTACAATAATTGGTGTAATTAGAATCATGAGAGGGAAACTTAGGTATTTTTTTTCAGCTGATGGAATCTGTCTGTGTTATGTAGTAATTGTGACAATTTACATCCCGCGTGCTTGCACGCCACTAGTTTCTAACCTATGTAACTAGATATGAGGGTAAGAAACCTGAGAGTATTATCAACTCTTAATGTACCAATTATATTTCATTATATACATTATTACGTTATTTTACAAACGCTTCAAGAATCAAAGTGTAGATTTTTAATTTTTTTCACAAAAATATATTAGCTCAACCCGAAATTAGGGATAAAATATAAATAATTTCTAAAAAGTTTACTTTCACTTTTTTTTATTTTTTTTTTGGTTTGGCGCTGGAGACCCATTAAAAAAATTAAATTTTTGTGGTTTAGGGTAATAATGTTTCATTCAAATTTATATCCATAATTCAATTATATATATAAACTCTCGATATGAAATATTTATCCCAAAAAATTACGAGTAGGTGTAGACCCATATGCAAATCAAGTACTTCAACAACCCCTTATTGTGAAAAACAACTCTTTGAAACTTTTTTGCGTTGTCATTAGACTCGTTCGATACATTATATTGATATATTGATATTGAATTTGTGCAATATCTCGAGAGCCCCCCCCCCCCCACCTTCCATTTTCCCTCCACTCTCATTTTGAACTTTTCTACATCAACTAAATCGCTAATTCCAGTTTGACTGCACATATTTTTGATTCTAAGCGGAATGCTGAAGTATTATATTCAGTGAACAAGTCTGTATTTTATCCGTATTACTTCTATTTACTTTACTAGCCCCCAATATACAATCATTCCATTCTCGTTTCTGAGTTGTGTACCCCCACCATCCCCCTTACATCCGTATCACTGTACCTCATTGTATAAATCAGATTTGGTGATAGGGTGTAATAGTGCAATTTGAAGTATCTATACCTATAAAAATCAAATTCTCTCTTTCTCTCTCTCTCTCTCTCTCTCTCTGTGTTCGAACTCCTCCAAAACGGGCGGAGGGATTGCGCTGGGACTTGGCATGTGTGTATAACTTAACCAGCGGTCGTTATAGGCCACTTTTCGAAAAGTATAATTCACGTTCGGTACCGGTACTGGGTACCGGTACGTCAGTAGGCCTATACCGGTACCAGTACGCCAGTAGGCATATGCCGGTAGCGGGAAATACCGGGTAACATGCCTCGGGTATTGCCTGCTAGTATACTATATAATATACACCATCTCCACCCAATACCAGTATCACTTCAACCCCCACCATACCAGCCCTATAATTGCGGTTCGAGTCAGCCTCTAGCTAGGTACTTACTAGAAGTTCCCAATTTCAAATTGGGAGGATATGACTTACATAATTTGACTTTAATTCAGTGCGCTATTTTTATTGCTGCTGTGCAGGTCTATACAGTAGTCGCAAAGTTTTGGGAAAACATTTGATATTCATAAATCATTATGGCAACAATTTCTACTGTGAAAGTAACATTAGTACCTGAAACAACCAAATTTAAATTTTATTAAATATAGGCGACCAGCGCAAAACTTTCAAATGCATTAGTGCAGGGTGGTCAAACAAAATAATAATATATTTCAAAATTATATTTTTACTTTTCTTCCTAATTTAGGGTTTGACCAATTTATTTTTTCCGAAAGAACTTCAAATTCGTACTTCAAAATTTTTTATTTTTCAACACCCCTAGTGTCTACAAAATATATTTGAAGTATTAATCATATTCAATATTCCGGAAATTGCTATACCCTAGAGCTCCAGTATATACTGAATTGTGCTTTAATATCAGTAGATAATTACAATGGATAATCGGTCAGATCTTTGATTGGGATTGTATGGATGGAGTTCAAGGTTCCGTAGTGCATCCTGCATTCCCTGTCTCTACAGTGATGGATCTATTCTTTAATAGAGGAAGTAAGTTTCTCTGGAGTCGCCTTTTTTTTATCGCTGTTATTGTTATTAATGAATCGGCCGAGTTCCTGGAGGAATTGCAGGCCGGGAGCCAAAGTGTCTGGGTTTCAAACGATTTTGGCTGAATAATAAAGCTAAAGTGATCTGACGAAATACCGAAAGCAAAGCAAATGCTCCTCTCCCTTGTCTTTTATCTATCTATAGGGATGACGCTACACTAACTCCCAAGGGTGAATAACACTCCATAACTATCCAACCATTTCTTTACTCCCCCACAGCAGCTAATTTCCTAATCATATACTGCTGGGTTCGCGAAACAAATATATCTAAAGTTTCTTGTTTAGGGACTCAAAATTGAGAAATTTCTACAGCATTATTCCGATTTGAACGCGGGTCGCCAAACACTATTTATGAAAACCTAAAACCCACCCGGACCCTGTTACACTGCCATAAAGGAATCTCTTGGTTAGTTGAAAACAAATTTGGAGAATCTCCTCTTTTCTCTAAAAAGGTCTGGGGAATTATTTGTCTCCATTAATGCCCAACTCACTGTTTTAGTAGCAATGGCAGGTCTCAGAAGTAAAAGTAGATCTTCTGAAGGGACAATCTTTATATAAAGAGCTCTTTTTGGAAGGCCCATCGAATATTGTTGAAGGTATGGAAGATAATATTGTGATCGCACATACTTGCGATGTTAGTATTGTTCAAGTACAGGCTGATTACTTCACACGCTCTGTCCCACTCAATGAGCCCCTAAAGAAATCACTTCAAATTATCACGAGTGGAGAGACATCATCCCTATAGTCAACGTTCAGATTAGCCGCCTGAACAAACGCGTGTCAGGTGGAAAAGGGTCGGTAGAGTCCAATGAACTGTCGATATCTCCTTTTACATATTATCCACCAGTTGAGGGTATTCGGAGAATAGTTTATAACTCTGGTGATATCAACCTGTGGGCACATAGGAAATTGAACGCGAGATGCTTTGAAAAAACAAATTTATAACTCTACATTTCGTAGATAATTACCTCAAATCCAAATGGTATTCGGTGTTTCCTACTCTCTGTACTGTAATGTAACGATATTTGTTGTAAATTTGTACAGTATCATGTCCCATTTTATTCTTTGCCATATTATTCTTCATTTGGCACTTCACATTTAGCCCATCTAGACAACTCAATAACGACTTCTATTTTGGGTGAAAACGACCAATCACATGACAGGGAACTTTCGACTCAATTAAAATACATTCCTCTCGTCTCCAGTTGAAAATCGACGCACTCATAAATAACATTGCGACCTTTTCTGTTGATTTCCGTATGTTATTTGGTAAGAATAACGTGGCACTCTAACCTGCTATTTTTCTTTAATTGGTAATTATAACTACTCTAATGCTTTATCCAGCCATCATAATAATCTTTTTATTTTAATAATAATAATAAAACTTTGTTCCAAATTTGTACTAAATCAACTTTAATAGTTGCTGGGCTGGGATGTAAAGTCCTTTATTAAATAAAATACAGTACCATAACTTCCATCTTGGCTACAGCTACTACGCGACATACTGTACAATAAATCCCCCGCTACTAACATCAATATTAATATTCATCAACCATAGGGGTTAACTATAACTATTACTGTTATTGGTGTATCTTCATGGTAGCGGAATTCCATAAAATATAAAATAACTATAAAAACAATGGTTGTCGTATGTGGTTATCGTAGCGTTTACACCCTCTTAAAAGGATTGAAATATTTAGCGTTTTCATAAAATCTAAATTTTCAAATTTCAAACAAATTTATATTTTTAGACATTGTTTTCTCGGAATGCGTTACAAATTAAATTCTCTACTAAGGAATCTATTCTGTTGATTCCAAACGACCTGTATTAAATTTAACTGTAGAAGGTCGTAAATGATGCTGACATTTATCCCTGTGGTAATTTTTTTACAGTGTAATATTCCAGATAGCGTGTGCCACCTGTGTCTGATTCGATGCGCGCATCCACTGTCCGTATTGGTCGAGATTCCTTGGCCTCTCTCTCTCTCCACTCCTCACTGCCCTCAGGTGCAACTACCCAACCTGCATTAATATTCCAACCGCTTCAACCCATTACGGAACCCATTTTCCCTGCCAGTTCGGTAATGACTTTTCATGAGGTTTCTGCGCGCGCATCCCACAAACTATCATTCGCTTGACGTATATTCCCAGGCCGAGGCCTCACTTAGATAATCAGATGGCTTTGTCAGTAGCAATATTATTATTATTCTACAGGAAGGGTTTTCCTTTGCGTTTTAACATTAAGCCCGTGGCGAGATAAAACGAGTTGGTATTAATTAATGTATTATCAGGATTGAAGCATTGATTGGATAATTTGTTGATTGGCGAAAAATCACCGCTGTTCAGTGACAAGTTCACCGGTGAAACATGTGTAACACCGCTGTAATGCAGGGGGGGGGGGCTAAAATCCAAGGAAACTGACCGAGAAGGGAAAGTTCATTAAATGTTAAATAGGGTAATTTAAAAACATACTTGAGTGTTTAAAGCTCATCTATCCCATCATAGTAGACATGCACCGAACAACAAGAGTCCCACAAGAAATGAAAAGAAATAAGTTGGTGCCAGTTTCCAAGAAGGGCAACCCAACACTCTATGGTTCTTTTCGGGGAATCTCATTGATCTCGATTGCTGCAAAGCTATACAATAGGATTCTATTAAATCGCATCAGGGATCCCATTGAGAGACTGCTCCGTGGAAATCAGAATGGATGTCACGACATAGTATGTCGTTCGTACGACTTAGTAAGTCGTTCGCACGAGTTAGTATGTCGTTCACACGAGTTAGTTAAGTCGTTCGCACGACTTAGTATGTCGTTCGCACGACTTAGTAAGTCGTTCGCACGACTTAGTATGTCGTTCGCAAGAGTTAGTTAAGTCGTTCGCACGACTTAGTATGTCGTTCGCACGACTTAGTATGTCGTTCGCACGACATAGTAAGTCGTTCGCACGACTTAGTATGTCGTTCGCACGAGTTAGTTAAGTTTATTATAGGAAGGGATCTAAGGGTCTTTACCTCGAATGATAAGTTTATTTTACCGAAAACAACTTATCTTTTATTGGCGCAATTGTAGGACTAATCCCATCACATGCGTACTTTTTAACCGGGTAGTGTACAAATTTAAGAATCGCGTAATTTTTCTTGAAATTAATATCTCATATAATTTTCCTATAATTCTCCTAGTGTATGAATTTTATTCCCTTTTCCCCACAATTGTATTGATTTGCTCAATTTTTCACTCAGTCTATAACGGTAATTGATAATCTATTATATTTCACTAATATACAGTACCGGGAGGGTGTGGCGGCACAATACAATAAGTAAATGTCTGACTAATTATTTATGTAAGGGCTCAAGTCTGGCGATTGTGTTTCCCTTTAGGGGACGTATTGCGACTAGTCTGTATCTGTTTATATTATTATCGCTACGGCATTCAATTTGTGACAACTCTCAATCATGGTACAATTAATATTAAGAGCTGCGCTTGCATTACAGGTCTGAAATATCGCCATAGATTAATTATTTATTGAGTTAGAGGCAAGACAACACACATAAATCTGACACAATTGTCCAGGTTATCAATAATGCTTAGCTATAGAGACCTACCTGGGTTTGGTCAAATAATATATCAGCGATATTATATTAACCAAATAATAGCAAATAAATTGAGTTTACCGGTATGATATCAAATATTATAACAAATAATTATAATCAAATGTATAATTTAATTGTAGACAACAGAGACAGTTTTACAAGTAATAATCCCCAGTCAATTAAAGTTGACCGGAGCTTTTACCCTTTACATGAATTATTGAGGGAACCACTTACTTATTTTCAGTATAATATAAAGTAGGAATATGAGTCATATAAAGTAAAATAGTCGTAATAAAAAGTAAACAGAAAAAAATAATGTTTATTTCCGGGTCTTTTTCTTCTTTGGGGGTCGCTTGCGATGTTTCAGTGGTGGGGAGCCATTACCAGGCTCCGGAGGTGTCCACCAGTAGCTGATGTTCCCGGTTGAGGTTTGCTCACCACGATTGATGTGGGAACAGAATTGAGCAATAACTTTACATAATGTAATCGCGTAATGTGATGTAAATCCGCGGAATATTCCCACAATCTGATATATTTCAGAAGGGATGTTTTATCGTCCCTTTGAGTCGATTCGAAAAGTATTTGACTTTATTATATGGTCGAGATGCTTCTGCAGGGGCTCGATCTCGGTAGTGTCGAGGGGATTAACTAGAGATAGAAAATCCATGCTGCAGGCGGGATCCTCGGGTTTCATTAACACAATGTTGACTGAGCAAGACGAAATCCGGGTGGTCCTGAGTCCCATAGAATGGTGAATGGAGAGGACGTCTTTCGAGGTTCTTATCCCGAATTAAAATCTTTATTTGATCAGCTCGACCAGGAGGAGCGATAATCCATTCATCAGTATCATCGCAGATGGGCTCTATGATGTGAATTTCCAGCATCATCGGAGCATCCACTACTAATGGGGTTAGAGATGTCGGTGTCGAAAGGCATCGGTTGGGTTTGACTGTAAGCGACATCGAAAACGCTTTACAGACCCAGACGGATGAATATGCGCTTTACTTTGGAATCCTTCCATTAAAGTCTGGACCGCGGGTTAGACCAAAGAAGCTAATTCGCGTTCATCGTTGAATCGTTCACGCTTTGTCCGCTCTTCCTCTTCACATCCATACGGGGCAACATACTCTGAACGAGTTCGGTAGATTCACCAGTGAGATCAGCCGTCATCGTATCCATCATCTCTGCATGCTGTTCCCGAGAATGTCGTTTAACGGAAGAGGGTGTCTTAACGTATCGAGACATATCGAGTTTGGTGCGGGTTTGAATATATAACAGGGGTAGGCAGACGTCACCTCCCCAATCAGACACCCAGACACACCATAATGCAGTCCCTGATCGATCCCTTTGTGGCGAGACGTGAGTTCGCAACTACCAGTGGTACCGAAGTATTTATTTATTCTTTATTGCAGGCATCGGCCATAGTAAAATTGCTAAATAATATGCAGTAAATAGCACAGACGTATAAATATAGTGATACACAGATATAGTGATACGGATATGGATTTAGGTGATGTTATAAACTAAATTAACGACAGTGTTTATCAAACAACAAATTCTATTTAAGATACTATTTACACTACGAAATCTAATATGTACGAAACACGGTAAATTATGTTTTCCGAAAAATTGTGACATGCTGGTAGAGAGACCTGTGCACTAGAAAGTCGGGGAATCTTAAATAGTATTCGAGCTGCGTTGTTGTAGGCAACTCTAACGCGGTTATATACAAAAGATGAGTAATTCCGTCTCGCCCACAGAGCATTGCAATACAGTGGTGTGAGGAATGCACGGAATAAACAACATTTGACCGATACAGAACAGGCACTAAATTTACGAATTAATAAATTAGCACGTGCATAAATGCTCCTAATAGTTTTCTTGATATCATAATCGTCATCGCGAGTGCGATGTATTATGTATCCCAGATATTTAAACATATCAGTTTCAATTATACTTTTACCATTTAGAAAGACTGGAGCCATACCAACAATTCCAGTGCGCTTAGAATCAAAATACATAACTTTTGTCTTTTTTAGATTAAAGAGGATGCCATGTTTCGAGGCAAAATCTTCGCAGATATCAAGCAAGTTTTGCAAACCAATAACGTAATTAGAAAGCAGATTTAGGTCATCAGCATACATCAAATGATTGACCCTCTTGCCATCCAATGCACAACCGAAACCGGCCTTGGATAGCAAGGCGAACAAACCATCCATATAAACATTGAATAAATATGCAGAGAGCACTCCGCCCTGTTTTTACACCGTTAGACACTGTAAAAGGAGTAGAAAATGATGACCCCTTTTAACACGTAACGATTGACTAGAGTACCAATAGGCTATCATACGCACGATGTATAGTGGCACATTACGCTTTATCAGCTTCTGGTACAATGTACTGTGCACAATTCGATCAAAAGCCTTAGAGGCATCCATAAAGCAATCATAAACTGATGAATCGTTGTACAAATAGTAGTCTATTATTTCTAATAGAGTGTACATACACAATTAAGTACCACTACAACGTTTGTACGCGAATTGATTGTCGGTTGTTATCAAATATGATTCTATTCTAGAAAGAACTACATATTCAAACACTTTACTAATCATTGTCGCTATAGCAATACCCCTATAATTTGACTTGTCGTCAATGGGACCATTCTTTTTATTTTATTTATCTAAATTGTTTGGTGACATGTTGGTAAAATGTAGAAATTAGAACGCTCAGCTCTCACACTTATTTCACACTAGTAACTACTGTAATAGTTATTTGATCATTTATGAAACGAACGAATGAAGTGGTAGGCATTCACCAGCGGCAGCATAGTGTAAAGATGATAGAAAAAATAAAGTATTGAGGGTCTTTAGCTGGTTATATTGTATTAGATAAAGATACAATAGTAAACGTTTTCGACCTACCGGTCTGCATCAGACTATGTACTGGCAACTCATTTGATCATTTATGGCGATATTTAATTTTGTGTTTTAATTTTGATTATCAATATTAATTTGTATTAAATACAGAATTTTTGAAAATTTTTCGCATATTTCTATGCTCGTAACGTCACACCAATCTGCTTCCACGATTAAGTATTGTCGTTAGTAATTAGTCATTAATTTTAAATTATTTAAATCGTCGTTTAAATTGTCGACAATTTAAATATGTGATCAAGATATACAACTTACAATTAACATAAGTAGGTTTTGTTACTACATGCGCATTGTAGTCTAATACTAATACCTATGCAGTAATAAATGGCTAATAAATAATTACATACCCAATCGTAACCTTCTACAAGACGTTACTCTAGTTTGTAGCTCAGACTACTTGGCCTAACCCGTTGTTGCCCGTAGTTACCAGAACATTCCCTTGCCAGTTCTAATAAACAAAGGCGACCGGTGAAAGCGCAATACGAGTTTCAACGCACTTATCCTTATGTCCAGGCTGTTCGCGCTTTCAGACCTTTGGCAGTTTAACCCGCCAAATTAGGATGTCTTCTAGATAATAAATCGCTTTTAGCCTCTGACAAGTATTTGATTCACTACACTAGTTGAAACCAATCTGTGCGCGATCATTCACCCGTTGGATATACCCGGGAGATTGATTTCGACAGCTTAATCGTATTGCTATGTAAGCCTAATGTATTATTCGACTGACAGTATTATATAATCTCTGACAATATTATTCACCTTCGGGAAATATTAACAGTTCCTTTAGGACGTGGCGCTCTATCTATATAAACAGAGCTATGACTTAAACTACACGCAACGATATGGCTTAGTTACAATTCACATATATGGCGCATTCTTTAGGAAATGCTTCGTTATCAGTCTCACTCATACACAATGCTGCACAATACTGCACACTGATCTGCCGATCTTCACTGATTTTAGTCACATATAAAAGGAACACGGACCAACTCATGTAGGGTCTATCAAATAACATTAGATTCACTTCAAACCACTTTAACATAAGTCACAATCGTTATATGTAACCTGTCTCTCTTACCTTCGGTATATCAAGAATATTGGGTTTTCGGGGTTATTTCTCGTTATTCCAATATAATATTTATCACCATATAATGAATAATCGACAGTAAATAGCAGTATAACAATATAAAGGTATGTACAACAAGATATATGCATTGCCCAGTTGAGTTAGGTTAGTAGGTAAGTATTGAGTTGCACAGTGATTCAGATAACGGATATATGTCCTTATAATTAAGCCTACTAGTGTTAGGCTAAAAGCAGAACAGCACAAAATATTCCAAAGCCGTTCTTCCTGGCTCAGGACAGAATGATAACACTGCCCATAAAGCATTGCGTGATTTCTAGGAAATTTCTGTACAAGAACAGTAAAAACGCTCTGATTGGTTGACTGAACTGAGAGATGCCGTAGAACAAAGAAAATCGACACGTATGAATATCAGCTGTTAACCGTCGTCATAGTAACTACTGTTCAAGAGTATCTCGCCTCTTTTGCGTCACGGAATTGCCATAGAATCATCAACTATGCCTTCCACAGTACACATACGGAAGAAATAGCTCTTAGATCCTCTAAAAACACCGATACAGCAATAATACGGCCTCTTATATGGCGTCTCCAAAGGGTCAAAATATAAATGAATAAAAACCTCTATGAAACAAGAAAAATGCCTCCATATTTGTTACTGCAGTAATAAATAATTGTTACTGCAGTATAAATTATTAATTACTGCAGTAATAAATAAAAATTATTTTTTACTGCAGTATGAATTATTTGTTACTGCAGTAAAAAAATTTTTTATTTATTACTGCAGTAATAAATAATTGTTACTGCAGTAATAAATATTTGTTACTGCAGTAACAAATAATTATTGCTGCAGTAACAATTATCAATTATTTATTACTGCAGTAACAATTGTTTCTTACTGCAGTAACAATTATTTATTACTGCAGTAACAATTATTTATTACTGCAGTAACAATTATTTATTACTGCAGTAACAATAATTTAATACTGCAGTAACAATTATTTATTACTGCAGTAACAATTATTTATTACTGCAGTAACAATAATTTAATACTGCAGTAACAATTATTTATTACTGCAGTAACAATTATTTATTACTGCAGTAACAATTATTTGCTACTGCAGTAGCAAATATTTATTACTGCAGTAGCAAATATTTATTACTGCAGTAACAAATAATTATTACTGCAGTAACAAATAATTATTACTGCAGTAATAAACAAAAAAATTTTTTTTTCTGCAGTAAGAAATAATTGTTACTGCAGTAAAAAAAAAAATTTGTATTACTGCAGTAATAAATATTTGCTACTGCAGTAATAATTATTTGTTACTGCAGTAATAATTATTTGTTACTGCAGTAGCAAATATTTATTACTGCAGTACTAAACTGTCCTTTCATTGGCCGATATAATTCAATTAATCTCCAATCAGAATCCGCAGTTATAAGGGCCACCCAAAACCGGGTTTAATTGGTTGTTATGCATAATACAATTCCACCAATGGGATCTTATGAAGCGTTTACGAAGCAATCATATGGATTTGTCATTGCCAGATTACACTGTTTATGTTCTCTAGCATAACGTAGGATGAAAAACGGGTAATCTTCACACTGTCACAGTCACATGGGCGATAGTTTGGCCTACAATACGTAGCGGTATAATCCGTGAACTGGTTAAGTGATATCTCCGGGCGGTTCAGCCTTTCATTTTAGGTAGGACTACAGTAATGTACTGTAAAACTGTAGGCCCAGTGTAAGTACAGAAGTACCGTATATCCAAATCAACTAACTGCAATGCAATTAGTATAGATTTACGTGGTACTCGCTATCTGGCAGCCAGGTTACTAGTTAAGTTGAGCCTGATTCGCATTGGAATTTAAGTGATAGGATATACGTATTTTATCTTTTGTATGCGATAATTAATTATTAACTTTTTAATATTATGTTGAATTTGAACCACATGAACTAACAACTTAAGTAGGCCTAATACTTTATCAATTTTATATTATGTGTTATACAGACTGACAGTAGGCCTAGACAGTACACACACTTATACAGTAGGGTTATCTTTATCTATTCTATCTATTATCTTAAAAAAAAATGATAAAATTAATTAATATCCGGATCTCAGCGAATAATGAATTTCAACTAAATTCCAGAATTCTAAACTGCCTTTGGGGAACTGTTAAGGATTCATACTACAGTTACCCTAAAGCACTAAGGCATTTTAGTATTTACGCTGCAACGCTGGTGCAATTATTTAGCTACCTGGACTGCTGGATATTATGAGTTTTATCGCCTATTGATCATTCTGAACCATAGCTGCATAGGCTTTATAATGTACCAGTAGGCTATATGCTATAGTGTACATAATATAGAAAAGTGAAAATTAGGGTCTAAACAACCTAAACATTACAATGTATGGGCCTAATTATTTATAATATTTTATATTTACCGAAGGTGGATAACGGAAAACAGTGTGATGGAGGATGACATAAGTGAGGCCCCTGTACAATCACCCTCATTCCAGTACTGTCCGAAATGCGGGATACAGTATGTTGACTCATTCTGTACATCATGTGGTCAATCACGCAACCCCCTTGATTTTATAAACGATAATTATGGTTCAAATATGCACCTGACTAGTACCAGCGACAACAAGGTTGCAGTACGTAGATCTAACGTCTCAAGCACACCCTCAGTTGCTGTAAGCCTACCAAGGAGGTCCTCGTCAATGACACCGGGGGTACAAAGAGATGCAATCCAGGCGGAGCTAAGTCGGGCATTTGCCCCATATCGTCTCCAATCTCCATTATCTGCAATTTCTACAAACGGCACCGCATCTGACACTTTATATTCATCTGGTCCATCTCGAACAGAAAGTCCTTCTGGGTCGTCCTCCTCTGGGTTTGGCGACCTGACATCTTCTGTGAGGCGAGGTTTTGGATTTAGAAATCGGAGGCCTAGGAAGCAATCTGTACAAAGCCGCCCCGGGAGATCCCCTCAATTCGAGCAAGGAGCAAACACGTGAACTTCGTATCTTGCGAAACCCAGAACCTAAGTTTGTAGATAATAATACATATAACATCTGTGAACGTTCAATTTGGAAGCACACTATACTGAATTTTTTATCCACTGATACATTAAGTGAAATTTCCTTCAAACTGAGTGAGATTCTTAATAACTTACATGCCCCTAAATGTCAATATACGACTGACTATAAATTCGTAAAAGTTTCAAGGCGTACTGTCATGAACTTTGATTTTACCGATTTTTCCGGGGAAAACTTAAAAGTGGCATATCCCAGAGGGAGACCGGTTTATATACAGCTACTGTATGATATACCACCAGAGGTGAGTGATAGCGGTAGGGAAAATAATAATGAGGAAATTCCAACATTACTGGATCTATGGCATCAAGCTGAAAGTACTTCATCAGACACGCACAATGAAATTATAATTCACGATGAAGGTTCCACTTCCTTAGAATATGAACGAGGTGAGGTACCGTCTACTATTCTGACTACTCAATCCCAACCAGACCAAGAAGGACATACTTCAGGAACTTCACATTCTTTAATATCCACTGAACCAGACCAAGTACACACTGCATTATTTATAGGGATGAATAATAATATGGATGGCTCAACACTTGTCAACCAGTTATTACAAAATGTTAGAGTGTCACCTGCTATAGAAACAATTTCACTTCAACGTGGCCAAGAGTGGTTTCGGGGTTTACTATTTTTGAAGCATATGAAAAGGGACCCTTCTAAGTTGTTCTCTACAATTCATGTATCATACATTGACGAAGAAGGTGTAGATTTGGGTGGACTAGCCCGTGAATTTATGGCAACATTTATGCAGCAAATGAAAGTTGAGTATTTCGAGGAAGTTAACTCAGGTTTGCTCCCTAAACGTTCATTGTCATTACCGCAGATAGAGATTGCAGGAATGGCAATTGGCTATGTGTTGACGCAGGGAGGACCAAGATTTCCACTAGCTAATCATATATATAACTATTTATCTGTTGGACTGGAAGCATTGCAAACCTCTGGTTTAGTGGGAATTGAAGATATGCCTAAAAACAGTCAATTTTATTTGGAAAAATATGAAATCATACAAGAATTTCAATCGCTAAAGTTTCTTACCAATGATGAGGTTGACATACGGTTGGATGACTTTATTGATGATATGGGTACTGTAATTTGAAAGTTTTAGGAGATACCAATTGGAATGTGCAGGAAAACCCAATTACCAAGTATAATCTGGATGAAGTAATAAGTTATATTTTATTCCAGGAACTAATTGTTAAACAAAAAGCAATTCTGGATTCCTTTGCAGTGGGACTGAATAAATTTTATATGCATGATCTAATTCGAGAGTATCCAATTCAGATGCGCAACGTCTTCCAAAGGGCTGACATATCACCTTTAGAAATCATGAATCTCATCGATTACTCGGACATTAAACCAGCGACCGACGCGGAAAGACAGGCTAAGGCTTTTTTTGATGAATACCTATCTGACTCACACGAGCGAAGGCTAGAAGTCAATGATAATGGCACATCTGAGTTAATCTGCCCATTGCTGTTGCAGTTTGTTACAGGTTCTCCATCCATACCTGCTATTGGTTTTCATAAACTGATACAAATCAAGTTTCTGCCATTTTCTGGTGGCTATAAACTCGCAACTGCTGAGACTTGCATATTAGCTATTAGCATCCCCACGTCCCATACAGAATATGAAACATTTATGCGTGCATTCGATAATTCTATTACCCTTGGAGCCACATTTGGGGATATTTAGATTTATAGATATAGAATTACAAACGAATTACAATTACAACTACAAAACAATGTTTGTACAATTACAAAAGAATTACAAACGTTGCGTTGTCCATGGGCCACTGTGAAAAAAAATACAAATTACAACGGAAATTAACACAATCTTATTTTACGACATTACATTGTGTCTTTAAATTAATTTTGAACTTCATTTATTTAATTAATTTAAATCATGAAATTGAATTAAATCATGAAATTGAATTAAATCATGAAATTGAATTAAATCATGAAATTAAATTACATCATTTAATTAAATTAAATCTTTAATTTAATTAAATTAAATCATTTAATTAAATTAAATCATTTAATTAAATTAAATCTTTAATTTAATTAAATTAAATCTTTAATTTAATTAAATTAAATCATTTAATTAAATTAAATTATTTAATTAATTCACCATATGAATTTCTAAGCATTCCAACGCTTTTTACCGTGGCTCACGGACTAACATTATAGTTGTTGGTGTTCTTTGTATACACTATTGTTCGTTTTATTTGCCGCAATAATCATTGGCTATCGAAACGGAAGCAACATAATTTGATCTCAAATCTTATGTTTATTAATTTTTTTGTATTCATTTTCATGGTGGGCGTTCTCCTAAGTGGGGGGGGGGGGGGGGGGGTGGGACAGAGTATTTCCTCCTATGCACTAACGCGCCCCATCTCTGAGCGGAAAGTATAGGATCGACAGCAGTGAGTAATATGTGAACTCTGCGTAGGGTTACGTGAATACCTTGGAATTTCAGAATACCTCGCACTAATCGACATCCAGCGTGAACATACTCCCTATGAATGGCTTCAATCTTTGATTTTAAATCGATGTCGGATATAATAGTGAATGTGTTTCTCCGTTGAATTTGAAATTGTCTCACCCGCCGAGTAATTGTGGACTTACTCACTCCAAACATTTTACTTATTTGTTTCCATGAAAATCCGGTGTCCCTAAAAAATTCAAGGCTTTCCTTATCGAAGACATATTTAGGTCGCCCTGATAACCCTGTATACATAAGGGTCGGGCGTAGCCGAGTAGGGTTGGAACAACAAGTGCTTATACCCATATCGATGGGTTGAATTGTATTTAACCAACGCAGCCATTGTTTGGTTTCATTAAACAGTTGTCCAACAATAGTTGGGCGGATAATTTGATAACTTTCAATTTGCCCCAATATCGCTACAAAATGTTCAAGATTTCGATGTATATAGTCGTAATCATGTCCACGTACCCCAATGACAGAAATTGCCTCGCATCTTTCTATAATGCTTGACAAATCGTCTAAAAAAGCGGAACCAAGGTCATCCATGGGCTCGTCGACAGTACCTATTATGTACTGTTTAGTAGGCCTACTGGCTACTGCTAGAGAACATAAACAGTGTAATCTATGGCAATGACAAAAAGCCATTATGATTGCTTCGTTAACGCTTCTCATTGGTGGAATTGTATGCTGCATAACAACCAATTAAACCCGATTTTGGGTGGCCCTTATAACTGCGGATTCTGATTGGGGATTAATTGAATCATATCGGCCAATGAAATGATAGTTTAGTACTGCAGTAATAAATATTTGCTACTGCAGTAAGAAATAATTATTACTGCAGTAACAAATAATTATTACTGCAGTAGCAAGTATTTATTACTGCAGTAATAAATAAATTTTTTTTTACTGCAGTAACAATTATTTCTTACTGCAGTAAAAATTTTTTTTTTGTTTATTACTGCAGTAATAATTATTTGTTACTGCAGTAATAATTATTTGTTACTGCAGTAATAAATATTTGTTACTGCAGTAATAAATATTTGCTACTGCAGTAGCAAATAATTGTTACTGCAGTAATAAATAATTGTTACTGCAGTATTACATTATTGTTACTGTAGTAATAAATAATTGTTACTGCAGTAATAAATAATTGTTACTGCAGTAATAAATAATTGTTACTGCAGTAATAAATAATTGTTACTGCAGTATTAAATAATTGTTACTGCAGTCATAAATAATTGTTACTGCAGTAATAAATAATTGTTACTGCAGTAATAAATAATTGTTACTGCAGCAATAATTATTTGTTACTGCAGTAACAAATATTTATTACTGCAGTAATAAATACATTTTTTTTTTACTGAAGTAACAAATAATTCATACTGCAGTAAAAAATAATTTTTATTTATTACTGCAGTAATTAATAATTTCTACTGCAGTAACAATTATTTATTACTGCAGTAACAAATATGGAGGCATTTTTCTTGTTTCATAGAGGTTTTTATTCATTTATATTTTGACCCTTTAGAGACGCCATACTCTTACGCCTATTAAACCAACTACAGAGTATTTTACGGGAAAAATAAGGAAAAATAACCGGGCAATTCAGCAAAAGCTTTTACACCGCTCCCAGAAAATGGGATTTTCAGTCTATAAAATATAAAAATCACAGTTTCTAAAACATAAAGATACTCTAAACAGTTAGTTTTCTTTGCGCGGACGGCGTTTACGCAGTTTCCCGAGGCTAGCCAGAGTCCTTTTCTCTTTGGGGCGAGCCACTTTACTAGGAAGGCTATAAATCCTGGGTAAAGGGTGCAATACAATTGCATTAGAAGGTTTGGGTTTACGGTCGGTATCTCGTCCATTTCGATATGCTTCTCCTCGAGCTGATTTTCCTCCGCTTGTCATGGGATACGTTCGTCCAAAACTCTCGCAGAGAATAGGGTTTTCTAAGCTTGATATCTTCTTAGAGATTCGAGATTTCCCAATCGAACTGAGATAAGGCCAATTCGTTTATCGATTGGACTTACTGTTATAACTTACGTTTATCTGAACAAACGCAGGTTTCTTTTTTGATCTTTATAGAATAGCGTTTAACTCGTTTCGTACAACGCTCTCCTTCACCTTGATGAAGGGTTGTATCGCGTTAAACGGGAACGACCATACGGTTGGATAGTGATATTAGGTGTCCGCATCACAATCCGGCTAGGTAAGATGGGCGGCTAGCTAGAAATCACTGTCGGAGTGTTACCGATTAATTGTTAGGGTAGCACTAGATCTTTGAACAGTGAATACAGTCCGCGAGGATCCGCGACACCACCAGGATCGCAGGTCTGAGGTCCAACTAAGGAATGAGGAGGTTTGACTGAGTATTCCGGGACTCTGATCGTAGGTTTACTCCAGGATCGTTAGAGCCGAGTGAGCATAGGTGATACGTCAAACAAGTTTCGCTCGAAACTCCAGTAAATATAACGAGCACAACTGTGTTTAACACAACGTTTCCGTGGATGTTTATGTCTTTCCGTCCACTGGCTGGGTCTAGGGCATTTATCGTAATAATACCAAAGACGCACGTCTGGTAGGGGAAACGCGGATGATATTTATTTGTTGTTACAATGCTTCTATCAAGAATTCCAAATATATGTTGGAGTTACCGCATTTATTTGTTTCTTTAATGTCTTTTCTTTCGAGTCGATTTCGAATAGGATTTTCGCATTAGAATTTTGGTTTATCGTTTCGACTCCTCTGGGTAGGATATGTTCGACATAGTCCGTATCGTGTAAATCGATAGAATGTCCAGTAGTTAAGAGGTCCATATATGTACCATTACGCTGCGTATATCGAGCGGCGAATTTTCTATAGTCCAACTCGCGCGCGAGCTGCTCTTGGGACATTGGCGGTTCGATATAACGACCGTCGTCCTCCGCAGCAGTTGGACCAGCATCGCCGCGTATTAAGCTATCAACAAACGCTTGTAAAGGTAGAGTATATCTCTCCCTGATACCAAGATCATCTTCTATCAACTCAACCATATCTGCTATATGAGTTTATCCATATTATAATGAGTTTATATTTAGGCGAGCGGGCGTCGCTGCCTACCCCTCTCTGCCCCCGGACAGTGCGAGATCCTCAGCGCTGGTGTCCTTTCGCCGATGTGCCTATCGCCAACGTCGTAGCTGCACAACGACTACAACAACCAGCACG
>JAUCBJ010007227.1:0-32480 GCA_032718475.1 Nemertoderma westbladi
AAATGCGATTGTTACATTATTATCCAAATTTTTATACAAATTTAGGTGGTCGTTCACATGGTTCTCCCATCAAGAACTGAATAAATAATAGTTCATTAAAACCGCATTAAAATTTAACGCGGGAAGGAACTTATTATTAATGAATATCTTGTATAATTTTCAATCCAGGCACATATTATATGTTTTCCTGTAATTCTATTGATGTGTGCCGCTTTCTGATGAAGTGGCAATTTTTTTTTTTTCTATTTTTTTATTTGGCCTATTTTTGAACAGATTATTAAAAATAAAGACCGCCACCGTGCCACCTACTGTACTGTACAATATTTATATCAGTTTTAAGTAGGAGGCCTAATTCTGATATACAAGAATTATTAATTAATAACAAATTGAACATAAATTGCAAGAATTATCGTTCTCTGTTGGCCTTATTAAATTTAATAAATAAACAAAATTCTAGAACATGTTATTTATTTTATGAGTAGGTGAGCAACAGCGGTATGCCTATATAATATCTCTATTGCATTTCTATTCATACATAAGCAAAATGTTCCAGAATATTATGTATAAAGTAATAGAATAAGCTGAATAATTTCTCCACCAGAAAACTATCACATTTATTGGTAAATTGTCAAATCAATTAAATGAGGAGAGGGATCCAAAACAGAGATACTTTATATCAGAGCAGAACAGCATGTACTGTAGGCTATGATAGTAAATAATACCAAACCGAAACCAATAAACGATATAATTAGGAGGGTAATAACAGTGGATGTAACATTTACAACCGAGTGAATCACAGTGTGGTATGTTTTAAAGTGTGACGTAATAATCAGGATGAGGCGTGAGTATAGAGGGTGACGGCCAAACCCAGTTTAGATACTGCATATTGATAAGACCAAACAATGGTACAATAAATACTGTAGGAATTACATCTGTAATACTGTAGTGCGTACGGGATGGACTGGCTCTCCGTTATGGACGCCCCTTAGTTAACGCTCCATCAACATCTGATGGATCGGATGAGGGGAAAACTTCACTACTACCCACGGACAGGATTGTAAGAAAGGTGGACTGGTCACTTTGCGGCACAATGATGTGCGAGATGCTCAGGGAGACCTGTTCAGTCTCGCATTTTCAGGTTCATGCATCTTACGGGAGCCTGGAATTCGAGAGACGGATGAGGAGAGAGGTGCGCCAGGCTTTCGTGCTGATCTCAGTGTCCGTGGCTATTGGCAGCCTCAGATGAGGGCATTATTATTTGATGTCCGAGTCGTTGACTCCGATGCCCCCTCATACGAGGCTCGTACAGTAGTTGCGGTGCTGCCCGATTCCAAGACACAGAAGAAGGCCGAGTATTCGGACGCATGTTCCCTTCGTCAGGCAGACTTCACCACTCTGGTGGTCGGTCACCGTGGATGGTATAGTCGCACCAGAATACGCGAGGAACCAAGCTCGACTTGTCGAGATCCTCGCTGAGAAGTGGGGTAAGCCTTACTCTCGAGTTATGGGATGGGTGCGAGCACGACTATCGTTTGCTGTGTTGCGAGCAACATGTGCCTGTTTCCGCTCGTCCCGGACACGATGGAGGAACATTGGAGTGGAAGATGGTGCTGGCCTTCCAACTGTTTTGCATTGATAAATGTTACCAAAGCAACTTTAACATTTATTTTAACTATTTTTAAATCATAATATACTTATATTATTTTTATTATTGTTTATATGTTAGCCCCTGACACTCACACTCCCACCTAATCCACTACGAACTGAATATTTATTTATTTGTACTTCCCCCCTGTTTCACTGTAGCCTACTTGGAGGCCGGTAGGTCCGCTGTTAGAGATAGAATATATGCAACTTAAGACTGCCCGTTCAATAGAAGTGGATTAGGTGGGACTGCGAGTGTCAGGGGCTAGTGGCTGAACTGGTTAGCGCTACTGATGAGGCCTGTTAGGCCGAAACGTACGTATAGCGCTGGTTCAACCCCCGGTGACGCGCTCCCATTTTTTCCACTTCTGAACAAACCCATAATATTACACCTTTAATTATCGTTGCAACAGCTCACCTCCAATTTATTTAATAAATGATTAAGTAATTTAAACAGGAATTATTATTATTATTTTGTGCAAATAAGCAAGTTTTAGTGCATATAATTGGCATTGTAAAATAAATTAAAGTGTTGCGGATATCTAAAAATATAACAAGTTGGTTTGTGTGGGTGAAAGGGGTTATTATTGGGGGGTTTGCCAACAGTACTCACAGCTGAGTGGGGTAACTGACATTTTGGGAGTGTACATAGTTGAGGTGCTAACATTAGAACGGTTAGATGTTTAGTGCCGATTATTGCAAAATATGGGAGTGTACTGTACATAGTTGAGGTGCTAACATTAGAACGGTCAGGTGTTTAGTGACGATTATTGCCAATATTGCGGTGTATTTAATGTCGTGGATTTGTATATAGTTTATTCTCAGGTGCATTTCTACATTAAATGTCACCTCTCTAGTTTACTCACCTTATCTCTTCCTAATGATTATTAATACTTAATTATTATATATTATTGGTGTTACACCAATAATATACAATAATAAAGTACTAATAATCATTAGGAAGAGATAAGGTGAGTAAACTAGAGATTATTCGCACGCTAAGTGAAATAACTTCTATTGGTGAGATATAGTAGCTATTCATACCCCATGACGAAAGATATCCCTTCAGTGACCTTAACTAGAGTTGGACTGAATGAATAGGCCTACAACAGGTGGTGCAACAGGTTTTTAATTGTCTCTCAAATGGTGTATCATGGAAACGCCCATGGATAAACCATGTGGTTTTATCAAGGCGTACTATATACAAGGCCATGCCATCGATTTAAGTGGGGGCGGTGACTGGGGGCAAGATTTTTTTACAACACTTTGATATTTTGATATGGGGAGAGTTCTATAAATTTTCATTTGCTGCAATTTGGTCATGGACTTAATTGAAGCATCCTCGTTAAGTAAGATACAAAATTTTATGGTAGCTAGTGTTTTAGGTAGGTTTAGCTAGTAATTTCGACACTGGTTCCGACAATCAATGAAAATAATGTTTCCGGCAATCAAAATTAATCCCTCTCCAGGAGAAAATCGACGCAAATATCTGCTTGTGACGGGATCGTAGATCCCGACCGGGTTAGATTTATTACGCGTCACCGTTCTGCTGGGGCTGTTGAGCTATAGTCGTTTTGGCCGAAGGCCGTCGTTTGTCAAACGTCGTAGTTTGTGTTTCTCAATGTTAATGTTCCGAATGATAATAGCACAGAATCAGTACGTAATTGATATCACAATAGAGTATGACAGCTGTAAATCAGTAATAGATATTGATCGGTGATGATGGTGGCGGTGACGGTCGTAAGCTATGACCGGTCTGCAACTCTGTGATTAATGAACTGACCGGTAAATCAGTAATACAGAGTAGTTATATGATTGATACACACAGATATTGGTTTCACCTCTTACTCTAATTGGCCTTCTGTACCAGGTGGATGCTTTCCTATCTCTGATCACGTGCTTCCCTCCCTGCTATTGGCTAATATACTAATTGTCACTTTGGCACTCCCTGTGAGTGTTTCCCCCCGCCGCTAGCCTCTACTAGCTGTGCTCTCCCGGCAATGTGGTTTGACCTCTCACCTCTCTCTGTGGCTTTAGGGCTTGTGTCGCCCCCCCCCCCCCCCCCCAAATTTGGTTATGAGGTGAGATTATTATTGGTAATCTCGTTTCCCCAACTATATTGGTAAAATGCCACTGGTCTCATTTTCAGGTGGACAATGCAATGGAATTGAATCCGCTTACACTCCCCCCCATGCTATCTTCCCAGTGAGAAGATAGCATCAACCTTAAGTGCGCTTCAATTCCGCTGGAAACCAATCTAATATCGGGTGTGGGGTGGAGTTCTTTTCTCGGGGTCGGCTTTCATGACCGCCCCCCCTGGGTATGTTATTAGTAACCCCCTTTGGTGCAGTCGCGAGCTATGTTGCACCAAGGTTTCTGGCGTCTCTGTTTGAGACAATTGTGCTCTCTCTGCATACAATTTTCCCAAACCTCACTCTAATCTTCATCACGGACCTCGCTGTCCCTTACTCTCTCTCTCACGGACCTTGTTGTCCTTTATTCTCTCTCTCACGGACCTCATTGTCCCTTAATCTCTCTCTCTCACGGACCACGTTGTCCCTTATTCTCTCTCTCACGGACCTCGTTGTCCCTTATTCTCTCTCCGATCCCTTGGGACTCTTCCTCTCTCACTGCTCGCTCCCCACACTTGAATTGCACTGCTTTCACTCCCTCACATGTCACCACCTCCTTCCCATACTTCCCCCATACTCCTCTCATATTCCTCTCATGCTCATCTCATACTCCTCTCATACTCCTCTCATACTCAACCCATTTGCTCTCACTCTCCATGCCTGTGGTCCCCTCAACTGCCCCTCCTACTCATATCCCGGTAGTGCCCGTCTGGACGATTCTTATCCCGCAGGATATGAGCTTTCACAATAAATCCTGAACTCCGCCCTGTTGTTCAATGACCACACTCTTCTCGGGACCCACGCATGTGTACATCATGTCAGTGGGATTCGTCTGAGTCTCGTCCTGCTGTTCTAGTCAATTAGTCCCAAGTCCCAGTAGCTAATTGGAAAAAGGTTGTACGGTATATATTATATAATATATATACGAGTTATATATATAATAATTAATTATTATAATTATATATTATATACATTATATTATATTACCCCCCCCCCCCCCACCCCGCTCGGAGGTGATATGACTCGTCACTCCTGGTCTCGCCCGTTTCACTCTCTCTCCACCTTTCTCTTCTTTACTAACCTCTCCTCCATCACGAACTTTCCCGCGCTCACCCAATTGGTGGGGCCTTACAAAGGCTCAATTTAAGTGAGTGCCATTAAACAAGATGTTACAAGTTTCGTTCAGTAATGGCCTTCCTCCTACCTTGTTCTTTCTTTCGTGCCAATATTCCCCTATTTTATTTAGTAAATTTTACTTCATCTATGTTCCACCCTGCCTGTGCTATTATCCTATCTACCTTCCTAGTTCATCACGTGGCGCCCTCAGTGCCCACAACTTCTAACTTCTACGGTACTATGTACCCTACTGCTGCTCACTACATGGCGCCCTCAGTGCCCACAACTTTCTATAGTACTTGCTATGTACTTTACTGCTCCCCTACACCTATTTCCTCTACCTCGACTTCCTCTACATCTACTTACGGTATGCGTACATACCCCCCTCACTTCCTCACGTGATGCCCTCAGTGCCCACAGGTTTCTCACACTCCATATTCTTCGGCTACGGTATGCGTACATACCCCCCCCCCCCTCACTTTTTGCCCTCTCTACTACTCCCTATATGGCACCCTTTGTGCCCATCTCTACTAGCACCAGCACCTCTCTCTGGCTGCTGGTAGGTGGCACCCTTTGTGCCCACCTCTACTACTCTCTACATGGTACCCTTTGTTCCCATCTCTACTACCCCCAGCACCTCGTTGGCTGGGGGTTGTGACGGGATCAAGGGGTCCTGACCGGTTGATTAAGTTACGCGTCACCGTATGGTTAAGAAAGATAGTAGTTTGTTGTTGTCGCTTTGATATTGTTATAGAACTAAACGGATAATACGTATGATAGCACAGTTGATGGGATAACTGACCGGTAAATGAATATAATGATATAGTATACAGTGGTGGTGACGGTGATGGTGCAAAATGTCACCGGTCTGCACTGAGTGACTGAGTAAACTAAACTGACCAGTATGGTATACAATATAATGATATATGTGATTGCTACTCCTACTTTACTGTGGCCTGTTAATCTAGCGGATGCTTTCCTCGCCCCCATTGGCTAATAACCTACTTCACGCCTCTCACCTCTGTGGGAGTGCTTCCCACCCGCTGCTGTTGGTTTCCCTCTCGAGGTGGTTTGACCTCTAACCTCCCTTTGTGTGGCTCTTTGGGGTTTGTTGTCCCCTTTATTGGGTGTGATACGAGATTGATTGCTATTAATCTCGTATCTCCAATATTGCTGAAAAAGTCGCCACTCCCCAACTTTATGGGGTAATGAGGCGGAATTGAGACAATTGTGGTCTCCTCTCTCACAATTTTTAGTCTCCACTCCACTCTAACAAATTCTGACTTCTCTCTACTTCCACTCTAACTGACTCTAACTTCTCTCTACTTTCGGACCTCTTTGTCCCTCACTCTGCCTCTTACTCCCCCACCCCCCCACATTTGAATCGCACCCGTAATCTCTTCACACGCCTCAACACCGCCTCTCACTATCTTCCCTGTGTTCTATACTCGACCCTTACTCATTCCGCTCTATTTGCTCCCGACGAACCTCACCCTCCCCTTCCGTGCCGTCGCACTCAAGAAGTGTGAGTCGCCCAGTGCCTCGTCCCATCATAGTGAATTAGTCCCCAGTCCCAGTAGCTAGTTGGAAAAGGTTACATGACTATAGTACTTACTTTGATTATATTGGTTATATGATTATATTCTAATGATTATTACATACGTACATACTAATTGCACTTTTAATTAAATTTGCACTTAGGAGTTCGTATTACTTCACATGTGGTGCCTTCCAGGCATCCCCACATCTCCCCTTCCAAGTTCAAGTTCGTTCCTCCTGTCTTTGGGAACCATCTCAGTTCCTTCCCTCTGTCGTCGTCCTGTCTCGGTCGCTTCCTGGTTGTCGCCGCTCCCTTGTTCTTGTCCTCCTTAAGGTTCCTCATCCTTGCCGTCACTTCTCTACTGATTCCCGTCGTCGATTCCTTGGGCGCTAGTGTTATTAGCTCCCGGTATCACTTCGCAGGTGGCCCTTCCGCATGCCCCTGCTGCTTCCTCCTAGTGGCGTCCCATAGGATCACCTTCATGGCCCGCAGCACATGCTCCGCCAGGAAATCTCTGAACTCTCCTCGGTTCTCTGGCATCCACCTATCTAAATACCTTTGTGTATTCATCATTCCCGCATACGACGCCGCTGTTGATACTTCTTGATAAGTAAACGGAAGCCTCCGTTTGATGATTTCCAGGTGGGCCTCCTGGTTAATATTAAAGAAACCCCACCGGAATTCCTGGGCCTTCATCTGCTGCCGCGTCATAACGCCGACATCGGCCCACTCCTCGAAGATCTTAAACTTCTCCTCATCGTCCATCCAGTCGCACTGGCGTCTGTAGTGCCCCCGGAAGTTGCACTTAGAGCACGGTTGTGCAACCGTGGACACACCCCCATCCTATGACTCGACTCGCAGCAGTAGGGGCAGCTCGTCCCCTTCTGGAATCAATACAAGCAGCTACTTTCCTGGTGAGTAAGTCTCCCGCAGTAATCGCAGCCGTGTACCAACGCGTCCCGCTCCAAGTCGCCTTGTGCCCCAAGCGATCTCCTCGGTCTATGGAGCTGCTGGTAGGCGATCTTCTGTACATTAGTGTCTCGACCAACCTGATGGTGCTCCCCGCGAAATCCATCGCCGGGTCCTCATGCACCCAGGCCCGCTTGCTGGGTCTATCCCAGAAGGCCCTCGCCCCGCTGGCCGTCACCACACTCCCGCCAACCCAGGCTGTGTCTGAGTAGCCGATTCTCCCGATGGGCGGCATCTCCCCGAACTCTCCCCTTTCTTCTGCCTCCCTCCTCTCTCGTCTAGCGATTTCTTCCAATCGCTTTCCCTCTTGTCTATCCGCCTCTAGCTTCTCCCACCTCTGATATGGTGTATCCACCTCCCTGTCTACTAGATATCGGCAGTTGTAGTATACCGACTCGCCCTTCAGCCCCGGGTGGTCTACCAGACCCTCGAAAGCCACTTTGAAGGCTCTTCTGTAGTTCAGGGGTGATCCCGATAGCAGAAACGCCATTGGTTCCCTTTCGATAACCATGGCCATGAATAGGTTTAGCAAAACTATCATTATCCAATCCTCCTGTAGGATATATTGTTTCTGATATATCTTTATCGCTCCTCTCCGGAATTGATACACCTCCTGTTTCCCCGGCCTCGCTCCCCACTTCAGCGAGTTCGCCAACTCCGCTCCATACTCCTCCCTGAATTTACCCCAGTCCATTGGTTTGTGGCAAACGAGCCCCATTAGCTGGCCCATCGCTACCGCTCTGCAATGTACTGTGTACTCCACTAGTCCCAACCCGGCTGGCCCTGTCATAGCCATGTAGAACGTTTGCATGTCCAGGAGGTTGGGGGTCTCCAGACCGATGATCCTCTCCACATCGTCGCAGATCGCCGATCCCACCTTTATCGTCGACTTCTCTCTTACCACATTCTGCACCGCCCTCGGCAACCGGTTCAACTTCGCCCCGTTCTTCTTCCCATACGTTCCCAGATCGAACAGGAATATGTCCCCATTTGGCGCAGCCAAATGTAGGAGTATGGTTCTGGCCAACCTCGCTGACCCTCTTCTCGAACCCTCCTCGTCTTCCACGTTCCCTTTGTCATCTAGGACCATGTATCCTTCCCTGCTGACGGACTCTACGAACCTCTTCCAGTCCTTTCTCGGTGGTTCCCTCGGATACTTCGGTATCCCAAACTTTTGAACGCTAGGTTATCTGCTAATATTTACCTATTCTACCCATTTAAGTACTAAATTTCCTAAATTCCCTAAATTTGTCAGTTACTTTTCTTATATTCTAGAATATTTTATCTACTGTTACTATAATTTATTGAATTTTGATTTTAATATTAATTTTAATTATACAACTGTGCTATCAGTACCTGTAATGGATTATTTCTATTTTAATAATCCCTATTCTGACCTACCCTACGGGCTGTGCAGTACAGTAGTATGTCTCGTGCGGCCTACACGATCTGTCCTGCTGTACCCACGCGCCCCCCTCTCATTTCTCAATACTAACTCTACTAATTCTTACTAACACTCCAACTAACGGTACCACGTACCCTCTTACTAACTAACTCCACTAACTTTTACTAACGGTACTACATACCCTCCTACTAATTAACTCTCCTCTAACTCTTACTAACGGTACTACGTACCCTCTTACTAACTCTTCTACTAACTCTTACTAACTCTTACTAATACTCTGACTAACTCTTCTACTAACTCTTACTAACTCTTACTAATACTCTGACTAACTCTTCTAACGGTACTACGTACCCTCTTACTACTAACTAACTCCACTAACGGTACTACACGTACCCTCTTACTACTAACTAACTCCTCTAACGGTACTACACGTACCCTCTTACTACTAAGTAACTCCTCTAACAGTACTACACGTACCCTCTCACTACTAACTAGCTCCTCTAATGGTACTACACGTACCCTCTTACTACTAACTAACTCCTCTAACGGTACTACATGTACCCTCTTACTACTAACTAACTCTCTAACTAATGGTACTACATACCCTCTTACCACTAACTAACTCTCTAACTAACGGTACTACGTACCCTCTTACTACTAACTAACTCACAAACTAATGGTACTACATACCCTCTTACCACTAACTAACTCTCTAACTAACGGTACTACGTACCCTCTTACTACTAACTAACTCTCTAACTAATGGTACTACGTACCCTCTTACTACTCTTACTAATTCTCTAACTAACATCTATCTGCCTACTTACTTACTACTATGTACTATTACTTTCCTTTCACTTACTCTCTTTCTATTATTTTTATTATTTTTATTATTTTTATTTTTTTTTATATTTGTGTGGGAAGGGCATCTCGCCCTCAATCCCACCCCCCTCAGTCCAACATTTGAACGACTAAACTCTATGGTGCCCCTTCTAGCAGGCAGAATTTACCTGCGGCCCTCCTGTAGGTCTTCCTGTCTTTTGCTCCTATCTTACCCCCTATCTGCACTTCCACCGATCGGACTCTTCCGTCCTCGTCGGGGTAAGTGTCCACTACTCTCGCTAGCCTCCACTGATTGTTAATGATGGTGTCGTCCGTGACGATCACCAAATCACCCCTCTTTAACTCTCTAGTGTTATCTCTCCACTTGCTCCTCCTATGTTGTGTGGGCAGGTATTCCTCGACCCACCTCCTCCAGTACTCTGCGCTTATCGCCTTAGCAACTTTCCAACTCTGCCGGGAGTGTATGTCATCTGGGTCTACACCCCGCATGTCGATGGTTGCTGGCCTCTCCATCAGGAAATGACTGGGTGTCAGCACATCTAGTGATTCTGGGTCATCATTTTCTGCGTATAGCGGTCTGCTATTGATGATACCCTCGCACTTGGCTAGCACCGTCCTTAGTACATCTTCTGTTATCATGTGGGTGTTCATCAACTTCGTCATCAGACGCTTGGAACTACCCACGAGTCTCTCGACGCATCCTAAAGTATGCGGAGCATACGGCGTCCTCCTCTCCCACTTTACTTGCCGTCTCCTCATGGCTGCCCTGACTTCCTCTCCTTCCAGGATGTCCAAGGCCTCCGCCAGTTCGTTCTCTGCCCCCACAAAGTTCGTTCCGTTGTCGGAATAGATCACTGCAATCGTTCCAATTATCGGCAATCTATTTGGGATGATAATGGGTTTTGGTGGGATGATGAGGCTGTTGTTATTTAGCACTCTGGAGTTCATTATCAGAATCCCATCGTCATGTCGTGGCATGATGTACATCCCCATCTGTTCTAAACTATCTGTCCACTTACTCCACTGCTTGCTGATTTCTTCCGGGACCTCTGTATCCCATTCGTCCTTTAGCTTATATACTTTCTTCAGTATCTGTTTCACCATGACTAACGGTGGGGATGCTAGACCTAGGGGATTGTATATCCATGCTATGTACGATACATAGCCCCTCTTTGTGTGGATGTCCGCGCCCTCCTGGCTCAGTTGATATTTGAACTCATCTGTCTCCTGATTTCACACGATCCCCAATGCCTTCTGCTGGGACTCCACCCTCTTGCTCGCCAGGTCTTGTCCCTTGGCTGTCGTGGGGTTGTCAATGGTCGACTCTGGCCGTCTGTCCTCTATGGCCTTCATAAACTCCTCTGAGCTGGATTGGAACTTGGTCAGGTTAAACCTGGATCCCTTCAGGATGTCGTGAACCTCGTGCCCTGTATCCAGTAGTTCTTTAACCGTGTTTCCAGACTCCATTCCGTCGTCTACATAGAAGCCGCGTCGAATCATTTTTTGGCGCTATACTTCTCCTCTTTCCCTTCTACTGTATCCCTTACAGCCATAGTCGTCGTAAATGAGGACGACTTGGCCCCCATGTTCTGCACCACCATCTTGTACATCGGTATTGTCGACGGTTCCTCGTCGCCGTTGTACCATATGAAGCGCTGGCTGTCACTATCTTCCTCCGTCACACGGACTTGGTTGAACATGCCTTCAATATCGCAGGTGAAGGCGTGCCTCCCATTTCTGAATCTCAGTAGGACCTCGATTCCCGAGTTATAGATATTTGGGCCTTCTAGCAGATAGTAGTTAAGGCACTTGCCGTTGGTTTTAGCCGACGCGTCAACTACCATCCGCAATTTACCTTTCTTTGGGTCTAGAGCCACGTGAAGTGGCAGGTAATAGGTCCTATCCATGTTCGGTTCGTCGACCGGTAACTCCACGGCCCATCCTTTCTCGACATACTTCCTTATCGTCTTGTGGATGTACTCATCTTTCTCGGGGCTCCACTTCAGCATTTGCTTCAGTTTACGAAGTCTTATGAGTACCATTCCCTTGTTATCCGGCAGCGGTAATTTTGGTTGTTTCCACACCATGCCTATGGTGTACCTATGGTGATCGACTCCTTCACACTTTGTATTGCTTGTTTATCCTCTACCGAGGTTCTGAACCCAGTCTCCTTTAGTCCCTCAAAGTCTTGTCTGAGTAGTCTCCTGAGCTGCTTCTCCGCTCCTTCATCTTCCATCTCTCTCATAGTTCCCGCGAACATGCACCCTGATGTCTCTGACATCCTAAACAGAATCTTGATTTTGATTGGGCCGCTTAGCGTCCTCCCGAATGGTGTTAAAATTGCCACCGGGTCACTCTGTCTGTCTTTGCCGAAGACCATCTGCATCCTCTCGTGGGCCATCGGGCAGTCCATTCCTACTGATATTTATCGATTCTATCACCTGGATGGGGTCGATGGTCACCCCATAATCGCATCCCGGTGCTATCGCTGCTATTCCGCACCTTCCGGTCCTCATCTCCAGGACCTCATCTTTGCTGGAGATGGTTGTTACCGCCATCCTACTTGGCCTCGTCTTTAGTCCTATCTCTTCGGCCACCCAATTATCGACCAATGTGAAGGCTGCTCCACTGTCGACCAGCATCAGCGTGGTTACTGATCGACCGCCCTCTCCGATCACCCTCACTGGTACTACCCCAAGTAGTACCTTACAAGTAGGTGCTTGTCGCCATTGTTTGCCCTTTGCCTTGACCGAACTTAATTGGTGTTTCTTTGCATTGATAAGCTCTATGTCTGCCCCCCACACATCGATGACAGATTCCACTCTTTCTTGCATATTCTACCTGATCTTGTTTGGGCAATGCTTGCCAATATCTGCAGTTCATGGTCTGATGAAGTGCTTCGTATGTAATTGGCAGTTGTTGTTTGGATTATAGCCGTCCCTAAACAGTGCACTGCGTATCGCACTTACGTTCATACCTAGATCCCTACTGTTCTTATTGTTTGGGTTCGGCCTACTGGGCGTGTTGGGATTATGTTTGTTCGTGTTGTTATTTTGCCCCTGTCCGCCCCATGGTGTGGCCCTACCACCAGCTACATGAGGACTAGCAGTCCCCTGCGTCGCCGCGTATGGCAGCGATTGTCTGAGCTTTGGCAATGCGTTTGCCGTATTATGTTCTGGTTTCGGCCTGTTATATTCGGTCTTTGGCACCTTCCCCAGACTATCCTCGCTATAGACTGGGTCTGTGATCAATTCGGCTTTGTAGTTGAGGAAGCTCGACATTTCCTCTAGGCCCGGTTCCGCATCCCTCTACTCTTGGGTGGAGAAAGCGATTTTCCTCCACTTATTGCGCAGACAGATCGGCAGTGCCTGCGCTATAGTGGTGATGTTATTAGATGCGTTGAGTTCGTGGTCTAGCGTCTTCAACACGATTAGCGCCTTCTCGACTTTGTTCGCAAACGTCTTTATGCTAACGGGGTTATCCTGTAGGCCTCCCGAAGTTATACCCCTCAGGGTCTGCCGGATGATCTTGGCCGGATGCCCGTACTCCCTGTCTAGGGCCCGCCACGCAGTCGTGAAGCCACCCTCGATGCCCTGATACTGCCTCACGATGTCGTACGCTGGGCCTCCTGTATATACCTGTAGATATTTTAGGCACTCCGCCTGCGTCAGGTTCTTGGTTAATATCTCGTTGCTGTACATACGCCGAAATTGCAGGTATTCTTCCGGCCTACTTCCGTCGAATTTAAATGGCTCTACGGGTGGTAGCTCGATTCTGGTCTTAAGTGCCTCGATTAATGTAGCCATTCACATCGCCTGTCCTTCCAATGGGTTCGAAGGATGCTGTACAGATTCTCCCATTGGGTGCGGTCCGTTCGTCCTATCTGTTGCCTTCCGTTATGTCGGATATATCATTGGGGGTAACAGCCCCCTCCATATTTCCGTGTCGCACGATCTGTTCTCGTCCAGGGGGTTTGATGTTCTTATTTCTGTTTGAGTATATTGTTGATATTGTAATGGGGGAATGTCACCCTGCCCCCCCCCCCCCCCCCCCCCCCACTGGTGTTATGTGTGGTACTGGGGTTGATGTTAATATATTGCGGCCCATAAACCTATCTGCAATAACTCTCCCCTCCCCTGGATATATGTTATGTCCCTGCATGTTTTAGTCATACTGCTGTGCTGGTGCAGGTATAGATAGGCCTATCCACTTCTTGCCTACCTACTGGTATATATGCGGCGACTTCCAGATCTAATCCCGTTGATCGCACTATCCTATCGCCTATACAGTATGTGCCGTATGTGCATGACCTACAGTATGTGCAGTAAGGCCTACAGTATGTCCTGCAGTCTGTATGTGTCCTCTGGACCGAAGTTTAACCTTCTCGAATAATCCAAGAAGTCCTCCCCGCGACCACCGTACCCTCGATCGGCAGCTATATCCCATCGGGAAGTTTCTCTTCGATCCCCTCTCCTATTCTTGTCCTCGTACCGTTACGCCCTGTACCCCTCTCTCGGCGTATAGTACACCTCGCCAGGTTGCGTCTCTCCGGAGCAATGGCAATCTCCCGGAGTTCGACCCCACTGACTCTCCAACTCCATCTCTACTACCGACGTCAGGTCAGGTCAGGTATTCTAGGTCATTGATCAAGAAAACTTGCCACCTCCATGCAGCATAAAGGAGGTGCCACCTGTAGCTGCATAGACCCTCTTACTAGGGCAAATCTGGTCCTGTAACTAGGACCCCCTTCGTTCTGGGATAAGGACGCCCTTGGTCCTGGATTAAGGACCCATATACTTGGCTGCAGGGGTATATGGCCTGACCAGGCAGATGGTGATCTACCAATGGCTGGTTAGGAGTAGAGTGTTCTCATGTCCACTCTGAGGGCACTTCACTGCGACCTGCACCTGGCAGCAAGGGTACAGGGCATGACCCAGCAGATGAGCTGCAACAGCCAATGGTGGGTCATGTACGCCAGAGTAGATATGGGTGATGGGCCTCATATCTGACTCCATTGCGACACCCACCCTGTGGAATGGCAAACCAGGGTGTGGTATTTGCCCCGAGAGCTGACTCGGCAAAAAAGCACCCCCCAACCCCCACTATGGATTACATTAGCAATGCGGAGGTCCGGCCACTAGAGGCCAGTGGAATTACCGGACAAAATCGGCCTCACAGGCGTCAGTTAACTCCTGACCGGCTGCCTGTCTCACCCCCTACTGGAGAGAGAGCAGCCAACAATTCCTTGAGTCCCTTTCCTGATGACCTTTCTGGCCCAAACCCTGGGTCACCAGGGAGGCCAGATTGTGATGGGGAGAGGGATTCTGGAGTTGGAGGCTACTCTCATGTTCCACCCCGACCAACAAAGCCATTGGTGAATCTGAGGCAAGTCACTAGACTAGCCTCAGTAAACACCCTAACACTCGGGTCCCCAATGCGACAAGGTGAGCTGACTGCCTTGGCAGATAAGCTTTCTCTTAGCGCAGTGGGTGTTCAAGAGCACCGAATGCAGACTGGACAGACTGATGAGGTTCTGATTAAGGACATGGGGGGCGGTTGGCGACTCGCCCTCGCGTCAGCAGATGATAGTGGCAATGGTGGAATTGGTCTATTGATGAATCCAACTGCACATGCAGCATTGGACAAAATAGACCAAATCTCTAACCGCATCATCCGTTGCCACTTCTCATGTTCTGGAAGACTGGCTAAGAAGTTTCCTAAGGTGGTTCTGATTGTGTGCTACTCTCCAACTAGTGTTGCCCATGTAGAGGAGGTGGAAAATTTCTACCACAATCTACAAGCAGCAACTGATGGAGTGGATCAGCATGCATTCTTAACATTCCTGGGAGACTTTAATGCAAGTCTGCATCAATCACCTACATCGCCCTGGGTCTATAGCAATAGTGTTAACCGAAATTCTGTCCATCTTCAGGATTTTATCTCTGGAAATGGATTGTTTTCGGCTGGAACCCAGTTCAAGAAGCGAACTGGAAAGCTATGGACTCATAGTGGACCCAGTGGTCACAAGTCCCAGATAGACCATATTCTGTTTCGTAGGAAATACAGGAGCTCTATACAAGACTGTAATGCATTTACACTTCGACCCTTCTCCAGTGATCACCGCCTTATTGTGGCCAAGGTAAGACTTAGTCTGCGTGCTAGCAGAACAACGAAATCTGCCTTGCCACGGCATGACTGGTCCTCTCTGTTGCAACAGCCAAGTGTGAGATCCAGCTTCACACTACAGCTGAGCAACAGGTATGAGGCTCTTGCCTCTGAGGCGGTAGATCACTGTGAGGGCTATACTGCCTTTACAGAAGCAGTTAAGTTAGCAGCTGCAGAAACAGTTCCTGTATACCCTCGAAACAGGAAAAGGGCCCCCTGGACTGACAACAAAATTCAGAAGTGCCGAAATGACCTTCATAAGGCGCAGAAAGAGTCCCGACTCAAACAGACTACAGCGGCCAAGAATGCAGTTAAAGCTGCATCTAGGTCCCTGAACAGGCAGTACTCTGTTAATCTACAGGAGCTAATAAACCAACAGGTTGATGCCATCAATGATGCTGACGACAGCAGGCAATCATCCCAGGCATGGAAATCGATCAATCTGCTTACTGGGCGGAAAAGCCAACCAACCACCAAGGTTAAGGCTGAATCACCAGCCGATCGCCTCAATGGTTGGAAAGCCCACTTTGAAAAGCTCCTCAATAATGACAGGGTATTGCCTGATAACTTTATAGAAGTAAAAGTGTCTGAGTCTGTACTCCCAGATATTCCCATTGGCGATATCTCCTTTGCAGAAGTGAAGGCTGCTGCAAAGAGCATTAAGACTAATCGTGCCAGTGGAGTAGATGGTGTTCCCCCTGAGGTCTTTAAAATACCTGAGTGTTTAAAGCTCATCTATCCCATCATAGTAGACATGTACCGTACAACAAGAGTCCCACAAGAAATGAAAACAAATAAGTTGGTGCCAGTTCCCAAGAAGGGCAACCTAACACTCTATGGTTCTTTTCGGGGAATCTCATTGATCTCGATTGCTGCAAAACTATACAATAGAATTCTATTAAATCGCATCAGGGATCCCATTGAGAGACTGCTACGTGGAAATCAGAATGGGTTCCGTAAAGGTCGTGGGACCATGGAGCCCATTTTGGCACTTAGAAGGATAATTGAAGAGTTATCAAAAAAGAAAGACAGGCATCTGGCTGTTATCTTTGTTGACTTCTTCAAGGCCTTTGATTCAGTCTCTCGCTCACGTATGTTCAGCATACTTTCATTATATGGGATTCCTGATGAAATTATTGCAGCAATCAGATCAGTATACGATGGTTCGACAACATTTGTGTCTACTGTTGACGGTGACACAGAACCATTTGAAGTGTTATGGGGCGTCCTCCAAGGAGACACACTTGCACCATTCTTGTTCATTATTGTGGTTGACTATGTTCTACGCATGTCCTTAGATCATCATAATGATGATGGGGTGATGATAACTCCACCTACTGGCTCCAGAAGTCGAGGAAATCCTGCCAAGTACCTAACTGATCTAGACTTTGCTGATGACCTAGGAGTACTCTCAGAATCATTAGAGGGAGCCCAGCGGCTCCTCAGCTCATTAGAACATGCTGCTTCTAGTGTTGGTCTTTTTATTAACTCCAGAAAGACCAAAATTCTGACAGTTAACTTTGAAAGTCCTCAGCAAGTCTCTGATCGAATGAGCATAAGCTCAAAGGATGGTATGCTTGAGCATGTGGACGACTTCTGTTACCTGGGATCATGGATCCGGAAGTCAGGTGAGGACCTTCGAATACGTAAGGGAAAGGCATGGGCAGCCTTGAATAGGCTTTCCAGGATTTGGAAGTCACCTAGAATTAATCGGAAACTTAAGGTCCGATTATTTAGAGCAGCAGTAGTTCCAGTACTCCTCTATGGGAGTCCATGCTGGGCTCTAACTGCTGAGGACACCAAATCTCTGGATGGCACATTCACAAGAATGCTACGCCGGGTACATTGTGTCAAGTACAATGCACACATCTCCAACCAGACACTATATAACATTGGAGGTGTCTCATTGGTTCCCCCAAGCTTGACACTAAAACAAAATCGCCTCCGCTTTGCAGGACATTGCTTTCGCCGTGAGGACCAGCCAGTGCATAATCTTGTACTTTGGCAGCCTCATGGAGTGAATAAGCATGGTGGACAGCCCATGACTTTCTTGAGACGCATCTTAAAGGACACTGGCCTTAAAGATGCGGATGATCTAGCAAATGTCATGGGTGATAGGGAGTTGTGGCGGCGCAATTTTGTTGACAAGCCGGCACAGCATTCTTAAAAATGCAGCTGCAATGCAGCATGCCGATCCTAGTAGTAGTAGTAGTAGTACCGACGTCGCTCTACTGGCTCGACATCTCGTCGCTCGCCCGCTCGCGACGCCAACCTATCTCCCTCTAGCCGGTTGAACACTGCTGGGGATACTCGTAACCCCCCTACTATTCTCCATCGCCGGGTGCTGCGGCTCACCTAACTCGCCCCGCGCATTATCTGCCGACGCCTGTGGGACATTCTCTGCCCCCCCCCCCCCTCTCGCCACTAATCTCTCGTCGTAGGGCGCCTGTAGCCCCCCCCCCCCCCCACTCGCCACCTATTACTTCACTATCTCTTGCTTCGCTTCTATGCCCCTCTCTAGTCGACGCACTATCTCTACTGCGGCCGGGTCTATTCACCCCCGCCTCTCCTTCTACTACTGCGTGGCCTTGCAGGCCCCTGTCGGGTTGACTCACCCCCTCACCCCCGACACTCCCTGCCTAACTACGTGGCCTTGCAGGCCCCTGTTGGGGTGGCTCACCCCCGCTACTCCCTGCGTACTAAGTACGTGGCCTGGCAGGCTCTCGCTGGTCGGACCACCTACGTCTGCTGCGTTTATATTAATAGCACCATTATCAATACTATTTTCTAAATTATTTAGATTAATAGAATTATTCTGTACTGAATTCAGATTAGAATTTAAATTATTTTGTATATTTGAATTAGAATCGGGATTATTTTGTTCGTTTGAATTAAAATTATTATTTAGATTATTTTGCGTATTTAAATTTACATTATTTGAATTATTTTGTATATTCGAATCTAGATTATTATTTGAATTATTTGGATTTTTTAAATTAGGATTGTTCAGATTTAAATTGTTGTTGTCGGGCAAATTCCTGTCATTTCCTGGAATGAAAGTTTGATTAGGGTTGGCTACTACGGTACTATTAATATTAATACCCTCCAACGTATTATTATTACTCCCCCCCCCCCCCCCCCCCGCCCGTACGATTACACCAGTCTTGGGTCTGCCGTCCGGTCCCTGTAAGTGGGGTATTAACAAACGTTTCCATTACTTCTGGCTCCTCGTAAATACTACCTGACCAGCCTCACTCTCCGATAGTCCCAACTGCGCCAGTTCTAGTCGGTGCTTCTGTTTGGCCTGATATTGCATAAGCCCCCTTAGCCGGGCATGCATATCATCCCGCATACACTTTGCCGCTCTCTCCCTCTCCCTATCCTCTCACATACTCCGATCCGCTAGTTCTGCCTCCCTCGCCTCCTGTTCTCTACGCTCATTCTCTAATTTTGCCTCTTGCTCCTTGTGCTCGTTCTCTATTTTTATCTCTCGCACCTTGCGCTCGTTCCCTATTTTTATATCTCGCTCCTTGCGCTCGTTCTCTCGCTCTTTACGCTCGTTCTCTCGCTCTTTACGCTTGTTCTCTCGCTCTTTAAAGTTTCTCGCGGCCCTCTCAGCTCTCTCTTGATTCTCTCTCGCCAACTCTCTCTCTTTCTCTAATAACACACTTTCTTCTTCCAACTGCCTCTCTAATTCTCTCTGGTCTAGCACCACCATATCCAGCTGACACGCCTGATTTATCTCTAACACCCTTCTTGCTTTCGCGGAGGATGACGCAGACTTATCGATCGCGATGGACTCCCGTCGTCTCTCTGTCCTACTAACTTTCCCCCGCTTTCTGGGGTTCTCGCTAACCGATGAGACCGAATCCTCGGGGTTAACCTCGGATTCGCCCTCGTGCGGATCTGCCCAACCCACTAACTTAATTCCCATAGCATCCACTAAATACAGCCCTATGTACACTACACTGGGCTCTATACCCCTAGATTGCCACAGTTCGGAAAGTTCGGTGGCAACCCCTCTCGCTCTCTCACTCGCCAGTTCTCCTTGCCCAAAACGAACTAGGTATCTGAAATGTTTATTCGACTCACCTAGTCACTGGCTCAACTTCCCTTGGTCTACCTTTACTCCCTCTCTGTCCTCTTTGAGCTGTTTCTTTGTGGCGTTGTAGGCCCGTCGAAGCCGATCGCTGACTCCGACGTCCTCGTCACCGACATCTCCTCCTCCTCTCCGGGTTCGGCGTCGTACCGGCGGCCCCACCGTCGCCGTTCCGGTGGGCTATCCGTCGCCCTCGGCCTGTGGCTGGCCGGCGACTTCGGTACTTAGACTGCCGTTGTGCGTTGACTCGTCCCAACTTCGTAGTGGTAGACGGCCGCCCTCCGCTTGGACTGCCAGGTCGTCTCCTGTCGGCGAATCCGGCGTTGCGGGTCGATACCGTCGCGTCGCGGCCTCGCGGATTGTTTCGTTGGTATTGTCCAGGGTCCGCGGCGGTGTCCTCTCTCCCTCCGACAATCCTGGTTGTCCTGTGCTCATCTTTACTTTCTATGGAGGCTGGCAGTCACAGTTTATAGTGGTTCCTGGTATTTTGCACTGTGACGGGATCAAGGGATCCCGACCAGTTGATTAAGTTACGCGTCACCATATGGTTAAGAAAGATAGTAGTTTGTTGTTGTCGCTTTGATATTGTTATAGAACTAAACGGATAATACGTATGATAGCACAGTTGATGGGATAACTGACCGGTTAATTAATATAATGATATAGTATACAGTGGTGGTGATGGTGACGGTGCAAAATGTTACCGGTCTGCACTGAGTGACTGAGTAAACTAAACTGACCGGTATGGTATACAATATAATGATATATGTGATTGCTACTCCTACTTTACTGTGGCCTGTTAATCTAGCGGATGCTTTCCTCGCCCCCATTGGCTAATAACCTACTTCATGCCTCTCACCTCTGTGGGAGTGCTTCCCCCCCGCTACTGTTGGTTTCCCTCTCGAGGTGGTTTAACCTCTAACCTCCCTTTGCGTGGCTCTTTGGGGTTTGTTGTCCCCGTTATTGGGTGTGATACGAGATTGATTGCTATTAATCTCGTATCTCCAATGTTGCTGAAAAAGGCGCCACTCCCCAACTTTATGGGGTAATGAGGCGGAATTGAATCCGCTCACAGGGGTTGGTGGCACCCTTTGTGCCCACCTCTACTACTGCACCCCTCGACTACGGTTCTGCATACATGCTCCCCCTCAATTCCTTACGTGATGCCCTCAGTGCTGTCAAAGGTGCGTATGCCAAATTACCCTAGGTGCTATGTTAACCTAGGCAACATTTAACTACCTACACATTCACGCATACACCTTGGCATGTCTGTACACTTTTCTGTCCAACCTATTGGACCACTCAACAACCTAAGGGCCAATCCCTCCATCACGCATCTCTCCTATCTTCCCCTTCTGGCTCGTCTTACCTTCCACCCCATTCTCTTCGTCTAACCCTTCTTGTTTCTGGTGGGGCATTCTCTGCCCCCCCCCCCCCCCCCACTCCCCCCACTCCCCCCACTCCCCCTCCCCTCTCGCCCTCCGTCAGGTGCCACGGATCCCTTAACTCTCTGCGTGCACTATCTACCGACACTCTATCGTCTCAATTCCTGTGTGTTCTTGGTTGTTTATATTGCAGATACTGTAATGGGGGAATGTCACCCTGCCCCCCCCCCCCCCCACCCCCACCGATGTTATGTTTGGTACTGGGGTTGATGTTAATATATTGGGGCCCATCTATCTATCTGCAATATCCCCCTCAACCGGGTATGCATTTCATCGCGCATTCGCTTTCCCGCTCTCTCTCTCTCTCTCTGTCCTCTCTCAAACTTTGGTCGGCCAACTCTGCCTCTCTCGCAATCCTCCCAACCCTCCTTGCCTCATGCTCCTTGCGCTCGTTCGTTTCCCTCTCAATTCTTTCAGCCTTCCACATCTAACGCTCATTTTCCAGTCTCACCTCCCGTTCATCACTCTCTTTGCGCTCATTCATTTCTCTCTCAATCCTTGTTGCCTCTCTCGCCTCTCGCTCTTTACATTCCCTTAATTCGCCATTTCTCACCACCCTAAATCTCGCTAAATCTCTCTCCCTCTCCAATAGTGCAGTCCCCTCATCTAATTGGCTCTCCAACTCCTTTTGGTCCAGCGCCACAATGTCTATCTCTAACACCCTTCTTGCTTTTGCGGAGGATGTAGCGGAGTTATCGGTTGCGATGGACTCCCGTCGCCTCTCTGTCCTACTAACTTTCCCCCGTTTCCTTGGGTTCTTGCTAACTGATGACACCGAATCCTCGGGATTAACCTCGGGTTCGCCGCCGTGCGGGTCTGCCCATCCCACTAACTTAATTCCCCTAGCATCCACTAAGTAAGGCCCTACGTACACTACGCCTGGTTCCATTACCTCGGACCGCCACAATTCAAACAGTTTTGTGGCGACCCCCCTCGCTCTCTCACTCGCCAGTTCTCCCTGTCCAAAATGGACTAAGTAACGGAAATGTTTATTCGACTCACCTAGCCTCTGGTATAGTTTAGGCTGGTCTACCTTTCTCCCCTCCTTAGCCTCTTTGAGTAGTTTCTTTGTGGTGTTGTAGGCCCATCGTAGCAGATCACTCGTTCCGACGTCCTTTTCCTTGACTCTACCTTCTCTCCTCGTCCGGCGTCATACCGGGGGCCCCACTGTTGTAGTTCCGGTGGGCCGTCTATTGCCCTCTGCCTGTGGCTGGCCGGCGACTTCGGTACTCCGACCGCCGTCGTCATCGTGCGTCGACTCATCTTTCCCTCGTGGTTGATGGCCGCCCTCCGCTTGGGTTGTCGGATCGTCCCACTTTGGCAAATCCGGCGTGACAGGCCGATACCATCTCGTTGCGGCCTCTCGGATTGTTTGGTTGGTGTTGTCCGGTGTCCGCGGCGGCATTCTCTCCCCCTCTGATAGTTGCGGCGTTCCTTCTTCGGTCTTCTTTGTGGTGGTTCGTTGCGGTCACAGTTTGTCGTAGATTTAGTACGCGTCACCATTCTGCTGGGGCTGTTGAGCTATAGTCATTTTGGCCGAAGGCCGTCGGGGAAAATAACAGAGTTTGTGTTTCTCAATGTTAATGTTCCGAATGATAATAGTACAGAATCAGTACGTAATTGATATCACAATACAGAATGGCAGCAGTAAATCAGTAATAGATATTGATCAGTGATGGCGGTGGCGGTGGCGGTGACGGTCGTAAACTATGACAGGTCTGCAACTGTGTGATTAATGAACTGACCGGTAAATCAGTAATACCGAGTAGTTATATGATTGATACACACAGATATTGGTTTCACCTCTTACTCTACTTGGCCTTCTTGTCTTTCCCGCATTGGGGGTAGACCATTGACTAGCTTTATGCTATTGTGTTATACAGAGACAGCGGCAGGATAAAGAGAAATACTGACCTCGCTAATAATGCAGTCGGCCAGAAACCCTGTTTTGCGGCCAAAATTCATTATTTGTAAAAATATTCATGATTTGAGCACAATTTTTAACCTGTAAGGGTTTTCGACAGCGGCGAATCTTCTGAGATGGGTTTCAAATTCTCAAATGGTAGCTTTGTGCCATTTCTGGCACGTGCCAAAATCGGCATATTTGGCAAACACAATAGACACAGGCAGAATGGCACAGATTTCGGTTTCACAAGGTTTAACAGGGTGCTGAAGCGTTAACAAATGGTTTCAAATTCTCTAGTACCGTAGAAGTGACTTTTGAGCTTGTGGCACATGGCACATGTGTTAAGCATGGCACAAAATATCAAAATCTCTATTGCTTCATAGAAATGTTCCATTTTCAGTATTTATAGGTTTTCAAAGGTGGTGATTAGATTACAAATTGTTTCGAATTATCTAGTGGCACATAGGTGCCACTTTTTAGCATTTGGCACATGTGTTTAGCATGGCACAAAATATCAAAATATCTATTGCTTCATAGAAATGTTCCATTTTCGGTATTTATAGGTTTTCAAAGGTGCTGATTCGATTACAAATGGTTTCGAATTATCTAGTGGCATATAGGTGCCACTTTTTAGCATGTGGCACATGGAATATCTGTTTAGCATGGCACAAATTATCAAAATCGCTAAAGCTTCATAGAAATCTGCTATTTTAGGTATTTATAGGTTTTCAAAGCTTTTGATGCGATTATTTTTACATGTTCCATAAAAGTGGTTCAATTTCCTGCAAACTTGGTAAACTAAAGTATTTTTTCAGCATTAAGCTCTGCCACGACGTCAACGTGTTGCAGGGAGACAGAGTTTGACTTTTTGTTTGACCTAAGGCTGGAAACCAAAAACCAGAATGTTGGAGACTTATTGGATCCCAAGCCAAGTGCATACTATATGTGCTTCTTGTGGTGACTATAGAAAATTGAACAGTATGACTGTACGCGATAATTATCCAATGCCAAACATCGCGGATATAACTGATAAATTTAGAGGGTGCAAGATTTTCAGTAAAATAGATCTCGAAAAGGCCTATTATCAGGTTCCAATGGCTAAAAACTATATCTTAAAAACGGCAATTACAACCCCATTTTGGACTTTTTCTTTTCACACGTATGCCTTTTGGTCTGCGTAATGCCAGTCAAACCTTTCAAAGGTTGATTGACACTACACTGTACGACATCAATTGTGCAGTTGGATACATAGATGATATATTGGTTGCAAGTCCTAGCATAGAGCAGCACCATAAAGACATTCAACTCGTTCTAGAACGTTTACGAAAATTTAGTCTAACAGCTAAACGCTCGAAATGCGAATTTTTTAAACGTGAAGTAAATTTTCTTGGTTTCACTATTTCGGGTACAGGTGTAAAACCAATCAAATCAAAGATAGTTGCCATGGCAAATTTTCCAGAGCCCAAAAGTCGATCATCATTGCGTCGGTTCCTCGGAATGGCAGGTTACTATCATAGATTTGTGCCGAATTTTTCTGACGTTGCAGCGCCTCTAACTGATCTAAATAAAAATAAGTTTGACTTCCCCGAAAATTTCGAAATGTAAGCTGAAGCAAAACAGGCTTTTTCAAAATTAAAGAAGGGTCTTCAAAATGCTGTAACTTTATCATTTCCAAAACCTGACGCTCCTGTAACCTTGACAACAGACGCGTCAGACCAGGCGGTTGGTGCCGTCATCCACCAAGTTGTAAATAACGTATCTGAACCGATCAGTTTCTTTTCAAAAAAATTGTCTGAAACTGAACAGAGAAAGTCAGCTTTCGACAAAGAGCTGTTAGCGATGGTTCTTGCTCTCAAACATAACGATTGGGTTTTAGGTCAGCACATTACAATTTTTACAGACCATAAGCCACTTGTAAATTGTTTAGGGATGAAAAATCCCACACCCCAACATACCCGTTGGCTCTCATACATTTCTGAGTACAACTGTCAAATTAAATATATAGCGGGAGCCGAAAATATTGTAGCTGATTCTTTATCACGCCCCCTAGCGGCCATATTTTTTGATACAAATGATAATTCGAAACTAGCCACTGCTCAAAAGCAAGATAAATCGCTACAAAGTTTCTTTCAGTCAACTACTTTACCTTTAGAATACGCACATTTAGAAGATGGTATTATCCTAGTGTGCGACAAATCAAAAGGCCATAATCGACCATACTACTTACCTTCAATTTTGCGACATCATATTTTTGATAAATTTCATGAACTTTCTCATGCTGGACCAGATGGTACTTTCAATTTAATAAGTAACCGCTATATCTGGCCTGGAATGCGACGCGAAATTAAAATGTGGGCGAAAGCTTGCCAAAAGTGCCAACAGTCTAAAATTTCAACGCATACGAAAACTGCTGTAGAAACGATCCCGACTAACAGTCGCTTTGAAACTGTACATATAGATTTAGTAGGTCCTCTACCGGTGTCCAAAGGACACAAGTATTTACTCACTATCATTGATAGGTTTACTAGGTGGCCTGAAGTAGTCCCCCTAAAAGATATTACGACAGAAACAGTTGCACAAGCTTTCCTTTTCAATTGGGTAAGCCGGTTCGGTGTGCCACGTACTGCCATTACGGATCGCGGCGCACAATTTGAGTCAGCAGTTTGGAGCTCTCTAATGAAGTCCCTTGGCACAAAACGGCGTCGTACAACTGCTTATCACCCGTCCTGTAACGGGACTATAGAACGTTTTCACCGTCAGTTAAAAAATTACCTTCGATCAAAATGTAATTCAACCTATTGGTTTGATGAACTACCATTGGTTTTGTTGGGTTTGCGCTCTAATATCGGAGTGCACAAGTTTTCGCCTGCACAACTGGTATATGGCGCAGAGCTTCAATTACCAGGTCAATTTTTCGAATTTTCGGACAAGTCTGATAAGTTCGATAATTTTAACTGGCATAAATTCACATCTCGGCTCTTCGAGAAAGTTGATAATTTTCAGAGTCCGGTTAGAAAATATAAATCAAAAACATCAATCCCCAAAGAATTGTCTGAAGCAACTCATGTCTGGGTAAAAGAACCTAAGAAAACTGGATCATTGAAACCGCTTTATGCGGGACCGTATAGAGTAGTTTCGCGAAATAGTAAAACTATCGACATAGAACGCCATTCAAAAATTGAAAAGTTGACGCTCGACAGAGTGAAACCAGTAGTTTCTGAATGTGTGAACTACACTAAACCGAAAACAAAAAAGTGTGTAACATTTTCATTAATTGAAACTATCCACATTTCTGATTGAACTAAAACCATTAAGATCCAATCATTAAATCCAACGGTATTGCGTTTAACATATGCTTACCTATTTTGTTGTAGTCGTGCTGTTTTTGTTTATTCCGGATAGGTGCGTATCACCGCGGAATTAATTTTCTGTACAAAATGTATTAATTTGTGGTAATAATTCAATATTTAAATAATATGAACGTGTTGCCATTTTTTTTTTCTAAAACATATCTAGGCGATTTCCGTTAGTGTTTTTTTTCATATACCTTTAATTAGTTTCTTAATTAAAGCCTACAATATGATTAGTTTCTTGATTAATGTTAACCATAGTGCTCGCACTTAACGAAGGGAGCCATGTAACCCTCATTATCATTCCTAATTATATTTCATATTGATTACACCATTCACACAGGCAGTTTGACCTTTGACATCCTACCGTACTGGCATGCTATTATATATATGTAATGTAGGCCTATATAAATCGATTAATTCATTCTGTGTGTGTGTCGGTAATCAGTAATATACATATGCCTAATATTGGACAATAAAGTTGGAATAAAGAATTTCTGTGTACCGGTAACAAACTGTTTCCTCGCGCCCACAGATGGCCCTAGCTCGATAGCTAGGAATTTTTTTGGAAAAAAACTGTTAATTAATTAATAAGTAATTAGCGATTAAAGATTTCTAATTGATTTTTCTCGTAAAGTATTTGGTTTTTCCCCTAGCAACGGTGTTTTTTTTTGTCCACCTCGGTAAGATCTAAAAAAAGTTCAGTCATTGCTATGGCCCTCCTATTACTGTTAATTAGCCGAAAACTAATTAGCGTCGTAACTCGAAAACACTAAGAGCTATGAAAAAACGTAACATCACAAAGTTGTTCGAAATTTTATTCTACACAAAAAGCCTCTGGCGCCGATGCCGTATCTCCTACCGTTAATTAGTAATTAACTAATTACTTAATTACCTAATTGGCGGGGGGGCTTTGCCCCCCCGTCCCCCAAAACCTTATTCACAAGGTGTATAAAAGCTGTTTACTATTTTACAAATGATAATTACTCTAAAATCTTTTGAATCGAACTAATTAACGATTTTACTAATTAGTAAAGTTCCCCAAATTAATTAATAATTTATCCAATCCGGCTGCAATTATAAATACAGCTGATTGGGTTTGTCTTTTTGCCGTAAGTGTACGTACTGTATTGGAAAGAGTTCCCGCAGCCTACCGTAGGCTATCGTATGTGGGATGTATTTGCCCGTATTCAGGAAGCAGAATCAGTGCACTGCTTACCGCTAACGGTACTGTACCTGGCAACCTGGCCTGTTTTAAGTGTTTTTATACACGTGTTATATGCTCCCGGTACCAGGGGTTTGGAAATTCTCTGCGAGTTTTATTTTATTTTTTTTTCAAGGATATCATTTTATATTACTTTTCATTATTATGAAATAATGATAATAATTATTATGAAAAAATTATAATAATTATTATACTGTTCGTTGATGGCTGAAATTTGAATTGCCCCTCCAGTGTAATCAACGAGCAGACGATAAAGGACGATTTAGTTTCTAACACTAAGGTGCCTCCTATATTGTATGTTCTTTTTAAATACAAATACGACAAATAATGACATTTACTGTAAATATGTTATTCTTCAAAATCGCGTGTTGAAGTTTCGGTAATTAATAAATAAAATAATTCAACTGATTGTTATTGATAAAATAGGAATGTGAATAATATCAAAATAACCGTAGGGGCAATATTCATCATTGTTTTATAAAAACTTATGATACTGACGGTATACTGACGGTTGATGTAGGCCTACTACTGCATGATGTAAATTTGTAAACCAGCCTACCGTACTGCAGCTGTACAGCTTTTCCGCACTCTCAGACTCACAGAACAGACATCAAAGGAATTAGAATCAAACGAAATACACTGAGTCAGTCTACCTAATACGGTCCGACGAATCTGTACAGAAGGGACCCACCTAATTCTGTAAACTGTAATAATGCCTGCTTGGAAGGATGTTGGTGACGATATCCTTCAAGCCCTGAATGAAATTAAGGGGGAACTCCGAGGTGTAAAGGATGACATTAAAGCCGTAAAAACGGATACAGACTGCATCTCATCTTTGAAATCGCACATCGCTGTACTTCAAGATCAGAATGCAGACCTGCTATCTGCAAATTCAGTACTTACAGCACGAAACGATGACCTGGAGCAATATTCACGGCGTCATAATATTTTGATACACGGTCTCGCTGAATCCCGGTCGTCGGAAATCGAGTATGAAAAATTACTAAGTATACTTAAAATCATCGGTATCCACCAGGATAAAGTCGATGTTTTCCATCGCCTTGGCCCCTCGCGGTTTTCTGGGGCTCCTGATAAACCGGCCCGACCTCTCATTGTGCGTTTTCTAGGACATGCGCCGCGCCTCGCAGCACTCAAAGCTAAGAAATCCCTAAAATCTCCAATCTCTATATCGGAACATCTCACCCCACATCGCGCGTCGATGCTTCGATCGGTGGCCAGGTTAAGAGCTGATAACCTAATCCATTCTTACTTTACAATCAACGGTCAGATTCTAGTGAAGATGGGCGAAGACCTGAAGCCAATCCGGATTGCTACCGAGGATGACTTAACCAAGCTGAAATCGTCTATTCCATCGGGGTTTCAGGTTATGAGAAGCAATAGGAGGAGGGGGGTGCTAACAGAAGGCTCGGTCACCCCGGGCCGTTCTGTTGGTAACGCCATAACGCCCACGGAATCCAGTAACACCACGCGCAGAATAAATAACCGGTACGCTCCGTTATCGCAGTCATCTTCCGGAACATCGATAGTGGATACACCGGATGTTTCTGTAAGTACCGGATAAACGAATAAACTCTTGCGCTGCATTATCTTATGCTTCCTTATGACATTCTCAATTACTATAGCAGTACATGGTAATCGTCAGTCGACTAATTGTGGACCGTTTTACATAACTTCGGTGTAAAATCTTTATTAGGCCTATGTAGATAATATCGACGCTAATCTGGCCCTGATATTGATTCTGTGGTATATTATATAATCTAATGTACGATACGAATAACGTTCAGTTCAGGAATCTGTTTTAATGTAGCTTCTGTGTAACTTTAAGTTTTATTTTTGTTTTAGGCCTAAGTTTAATTTTACATTATGCCCGTAGAACAATTTATTAATGTATTGCAGTATTGTAATGTCACAACTCACAACTATGTTATAGTATAGGTACCGATACATGTTAAATGAGGATTGTTTTACATAACTTCCCTGAATGTCTGTATGTATAATTGTAACGTCGGTATGTATGTACTGGTATAGGATCATTATTATTATTATTATTATTTTTTTTTTTTTTTAATATTTGGTAAAGATTAAGGATTAAGACATTGGAAGTTTATTGAAAGATTCAAGGTTATCTGGTTGTTTAATTTCACGATATTAATTATTTACCAACATATATATATATATTTACCTATTGTTGTATTGCTTTACCGGTACTTAATTTGGGCCCATCATAGGGTTGCCGTTATGGTTTGTTTTTTTTCTATTAGGCCTAAGTTTAAATTGGTATTACGCTTTATATCTCCTAGAACAATTTATTAGTGCATTCTCAGACCTATGTTTCATATTTAAGCAGTTAGCTGGCTGGTTTTTGCCGCTTTATCTCTCCCCTAACTATCACATTTTATCTTACTCCTACTAACTCACTTTATCTTACCCCTATCTTACCCCTAACTAACTAGCATGACTTCTAACGCTCTACCTATCTGCCCTCCTGATGCTATTACTAAATCTGACTGCGATTTTTGTTTCTCACAGTTTTCAAAATCAGATCTGCAATTCAAATGTGGACTTTGCAAATTAACCTACCATTCGCAATGTGGAACTTGTTTAACCCAGGGAGATGCAATTGACTATATAAATTCAACACAGCCCTGTAACCTGTGGTGCATTTATTGTTACACTGAAATATTCCCATTTGTATATGTTGGTGATGTCGATGATGATATTTTTGAAAGTGACACTACTAACCTTGTTTTTAGCTCTGACAACGACCTAACAAATTCTATGTTCAATGATATTGATCCTGACCTACATCTTAGTAGTAATATAATTTCGCAAGATTATTACACAGCTGACATATTCGATAAAAAATTCAGTAACTTGGATAATTCCAAGTCATTTTCAATTTTTCACGTCAATACCCAAAGTTTACCAGCTCATAAGGCCGAAATAACTGATTTTTTTGAAACAATGGAAACTAAATTTGACGTACTATCTTTTTCTGAAACATTTCTGTGTCCTAACTCAAATTTTTCAGAAGTACAATTTTCAGGTTATGAGCTCGTATCACAGGATATGCGTGAAACAAAGAGAGGAGGCACTGCAATTTTCATTAGGGATGAGTTCGAATGTACAGAACGCAACGATTTAAGAATACCCGGGCCTGAGAACTGTTGGGTCGAAGTCAGGCGCCCTAACCCTAATAAACCCCTAATAATAGGTTGCCTGTATGTTTCCCAGTCTATTGAGCGCCATGGTTTCATTCATAACTTGGAACAACTATTATCTACATTAGCCGACAAAGGTTATGATGTGATTTTAACAGGTGATATGAATATCGACCTAAAGAAGCCATGTAATATGACACTTAACTATCTTCAAACCATAAATTGTACTGGTTTTCAGCAGGTCATTACAAAACCTACACGAATCAGAAGTCCAAACCCTTCCCTGTTGGATCACATCATAACTAATATCGGATCATCATTATGTAATGAGGGTGTTTTTTTAACTGAAATCGCAGATCATTTACCAACATTCCTGATTTTAACCGATTACTCTAATTATTTTAGGGCCGATACTGTTAACTACATATATGATTATTCAAAATTTAATCAGGCTACTTTCTTGGCAGATCTCTTAAATCCAAATACTTGGTCCTATGAGGATTCGGATAATCGGTTGAGTGATCGCTTTGATCATTTCTATTCTGATTTTAATGCGGTATGTAAAAAACATGTTCCCCTCAAAAAATGTTCAAAGAAATTAATTCCACGTAAACCATGGCTATCTCCGACACTGGTCAAATCCATTAATAAAAAAAATAAATTGTATGCTAAATATGTCCACAGTCCAACATTAATAAACCACAGTATGTACAAAACGTATAGAAATCAGCTCACATCCACTCTAAGGACAGCCGAGCGAGAATTTTATACATCACAATTTTTAAAAAATAAATTTAACATGCGGAAAACATGGCGAACAATAAACGGTGCCTTGGGCCGTCAATCAAAAAATTGCATCCCGCGTAAACTTTCAGTGTCCATTAATAATAATAATTCAATAATTACAGACCCTACTACTATGGCGGAATCTTTTAATTCATTTTTTACATCTATAGGTCCCGCACTCTCTAGTGCAATCCCTTCCTCGCCTCGCTGTCCCTCACGTCATATTAAGCACAACAAATCAAATTCGTTTGCACTTATTAAAACTACACCAGTTGAAGTACAATATTATTTATTAGAATTAAATGATGCCTCAGCCTCAAATGACAAATGTCCAACCAAATTAATAAAAACTGCTGCCCATATATTGTGTAATCATATTTCCGAATTAATAAATTTGAGTATCAAACACGGTTTTTTTCCAAATTCTCTCAAAGAAGCAAAAGTAACCCCCGTTTATAAAGCTGGTGACCCATGTCTCACAACCAACTATCGCCCTATTTCATTGTTACCGGTATTAAGCAAAGTGTTTGAACGCATTATATATGTACAGCTGTCATCTTATTTGGACGAATATTTAATAATAAACAGTTGCCAGTACGGCTTTAGGAAAAAATATACCACTTCATTTGCAATTCTTGATATTGTCGAAAAATTGCGCGATTTTCTAGATAAT
>JAUCBJ010007228.1:0-52702 GCA_032718475.1 Nemertoderma westbladi
TAAAGGGAATTTAGAGTTAAGCTCTGGAAGTACAGGGGTCTCTAACACAGAAGTGACTTTGGGAACGACAGGCCTAATTATTTCAGGCTCATCAACTATTGTAGGGAGTCTTGTGACCTGAATAATTTGTTCTGTGGGCTCTGAATAATTTGTTCTGTGCTAGCTAGTTGTCTTCTGACAGCTGGGGGCAAATCAGGCAGTTTATGACGGTGAGATGTTTTTCTACGCCTGCTTAGACGAGATCTATTTCCTCCGCCTTCAGGATCGGTGGTCTCGCCTTCCTCCGATGATGTGTATCCTTGGCGCTTGGGAGTAGATCGACTCATCATCTGCATTTGATTAGCAGTTAACTGTTTATTTATGTTGTCTTGCGTCTCTTGCAGATTTTCCAACTCCAGTTGGGTAATCTCCTCAGACGCTCTCCGTTCTGCTTCTGCCACTGCCTTTGCTGCTTTTCTTTCTGCTTCTGCTTCTGCCATTGCCGCTGCCTCCTTTCTTTTCCATTCTGCTTCTGCGATTGCCTCTGCCGCCTAGGCTCATCAACTATTGTAGGTAGTCTTTTGACCTGAATGGTTTGGTCTGTAGGTTCTGTACTACCTAAGTCTGTGCTAGCTAGTTGTCTTCTGACAGCTGGGGGCAAATCAGGCAATTTGTGACGGTAAGATGTTTTTCTACGCCTGTTTAGACGAGATCTATTTCCTCCGCCTTCAGGATCGGTGGTCTCGCCTTCCTCCGAGGATGTGTATCCCTGGCGCTTGGGAGTAGATTTTCTCATCATCTGCATTTGATTAGCAGTAAACTGTTTATTTATACTGTCTTGCGTCTCTTGCAGATTTTCCAACTCCATTTGGGTGGTCTCTTCAGACGCTCTCTGTTCTGCTTCTGCCAATGCCATTGCTGCCTTTCTGTCTGCTTCTGCTTCTGCCGCCGCTCTTGCTGCTGCTATTGCCTTTCTGTCCTCTATCGCTTTTTTCTTTACTTGTTCTTCTTGGACTCTAACGAGGCGGAGTTTTTCATCACATTCAGCTTGGTTTGCAGCTAACATTTCGGCATCGATTGCGTCCAACACAAGCTTGGTTCCTTCACTATTAGGGGAAAGTCCAGACAGCCGTCTCCTCAACTCTTCGTCTCCTAGGAATCGCTGATAGTCGGACAAATAAATGTCGATAGCGTCTCTAGTTCGCGGCTTCTCTGCTGATGTTAATTCGCTTTCCACTTCGCTTTCCACCTCGCTTTCCACTTCGCTTTCCACCTCACTTTCCACTTCGCCTTCCACCTCACTTTCCACTTGAGAAGAAGTGGCGTCGGTTGATTCCCCACAGGCTGGCCGCCCATCATAAACCGTATCCGCCATCTTCGCTCCGCGTTCGGGCGTCCGCTCAACAGTATCCGAACTACTGGAGCTATCGGGCCGCTGAGAACTAGGTTCTTGGCTAGGAGGTTGCTGCTGTTTTATAGCTTCTTCTTGATCCCGCTTGACTTGGGCCCGAGTGCCTATGGCAGACCAACGGCGCTTCACTAACTTCGCAAATTGCGAAATCTTTTCTACCAACCTAGGTTCTGTCACAACCACTGCAGGGGTTGCCCTTCTTACAGTATGAGGGGTTTCAGACCTCGGTCTGGGATTCTCTACACTTTGATCTGAGAAACAGGCTGTTGTTTCTAGGAGACTATCTGACAGAGTTTGCCTTGTGTCAGCCATGTTTGATTGTACAGTTGAATGCCTACTGCTATATTACAGTTAAAGCAAGTCTAGTAATTCAGTATCACTGTTAGCCTAGTAATTAATTACCGATACTGCTACTCAGTGTAGCGTGATATATATATAATATATTAGAATACCGGTATGCTTATAATATATATATAAGTATTATTACAGACTAGATTTGTCACAGAGTACCGGTATATAATTTTAGCACAAATATATATAAATATATAATAGGCCTATCGTGAATACCGGTATACAGCCTACACTTATAGTATATAAGTATAATTCTGGACTATAATTAATTACAGAGTACCGGTATGATTTCAGCACAAATTTATAGAAATAAATATAATAAGCCTATGGTAAATACCGGTATGTCAATTATTTTAGAATAATTGAATTTCTGAATATTTTAGGGTTACTTGGTTACTTTAACTTACTTTGTTACCGTTATTTAAGCAGTAGTCCAACTGATATTGAGACCTAGTTGTTGTATGGCAGGCCTACTATTTATAAATCGTTTGAGTTGATTTATAATATTTATATACCCGTTTAAAAGGGTTTTGTCAATATTTGAAATAAATGTTATTATTTCTGGGGGGTCACTACACAGAAGCTGTGCGCTCTCAGTGGAGTGCTATTTATTGGACACTAAAACAGATAATTCTAATTTACCTAAGTTACTTAATACTACAAATTACTTACGATACGGGTGAGATTAAATCTCTAATTAAACACAACAAAAAATATTACGTACGAATTTTTAGGGTAATTTTACAGGAAGTCTACAAACCAGTCTAACAAAGGGTTAGATTTCTGGTTATTACAACGGACAGGGTACTACGGTATTTGAAATAATAAGTAGTAGTAAATATATTGTACTGTCCAGATAGGAAATACCACCGCCTGACGACCTATAACCGTATCGCTATAGGTACTACGTTATGTATCACGGATTGTTCCTACCCAGAAGCTAATAGAGCTAACGAATGTGCCTATCAACCACTTTACAACACAAATATACTGCCTACACTAATTACTTCGGAAAGCACTGTACACTAAACCCTAAATTAGGTACAAGTACCGGTATAACAAATAATCAGTAGTTAAATATACTTGAACAGTTAAAAGAACCACGGCATCTGCTGGAGTGACCGAAGCACAAAATCTCCAGTCTTTACCTACGCCAAGCAGCCCGTGTAGTACCGGAGTTAATTTAACTATAACGGTATGTGTAACAAACACAATTACTGTAGGAATAAACTTGGGGACATGAATGTTGCGAATAATCGCATAAACTCTGAATAATAAATATTACGCTACCCGTACAGAATACTCAAACAAATACAAACCAAAACGCTGGCAGACTACCGCCAAGCCTAAATAAACTACCGTACGTGTAGATTCTGAAATAGTTAGTTAGTATGCGTTCTAACACGGTAGTACGACTTATTCTTTAAGAGGGGATAGACCTTACCGCTATGGCTGCCCCAACTTACTAACGGAGCTTTATCAGACAAACTCTACACACGCAGCAATCTCTTCAGACCTAATAATAGCTAGACAACAATCCAGCCTACAAAATATCTGAGTAATAACTATTACGGTACCTGAACAGACCACACAAACAAACACAGGCCAAAACGCTGGCAGACTACGATCAAGCCTAAATAAACTACAGTATATGCAGATTCTGAAATAGTTAGTTAGTATGCGTTCTAACACGGTAGTACGACTTATTCTTTAAGAGGGGATTGACCTTGCAGTATATGGCTGCCCCAACTTACTAACAGCACTTTATCAGACAAACTCTACACACGCCGTAATCTCTCCAAACCCAACAACAGTCAGACAGCAGCTCAGCCTACAATTATCTGAACAATCTGAGCAGGGTCACACGCCTTCTGCTCAATATTAGCCTACTAGTAAATAAAACCGACAGAAATAAGTAGAATCTCAAATAAAAATCAGGGCGGCCGTTCCCTGATTAAATACTAAGACCTACCGGTATACTATAATCAAAATTGAATAATACTAATGTACTTATACTGGAAGTACCGGTTAGGGCAGTTGGGCCTACGGACCTACAGAAGTGCCGGTTCAGGTTTACCGGTTGATCGGTACTTTCAACTTTATTGCTTACTGCAATAAAGTCAATGACTGTTATTGTACGCGCTTTTGAAGACCTTTAGCAGTTTAACCTGCCAAAATTTATATGTCTTTTGATTTATAAATATACTTTAGAAGATGACAAATATTTAATACCAATAAACACAACATTAGCAGAAGCCAGCCTAGTGCGCGTCCATTCACCCGCTGGATAATCCCGGGAGGCTGGATTCTGTCGGCTTAGATTATTATTGCAGTGAAGCTTACGGTATTGTATTATTCGATTGATCGTTAATAATTAATTTCTGACTAATATTATTCACTTTCGGGAAATATTAACAGTTCCTTTTAGGACGTGGCGCTCTATCTAAGTAAACAGAGATATGACTTATACCAATCACAACGGTAAGTCGGTAAGGCTTATGATTCACGTATGAGTCGCATTCTTTAGGAAATGCTTAGTTATCGGTCACAATCATGCACACTACCGGTAACACACAATACTGCTCATTAATTTGCCGCCCGTCAATGTATTTTATCATATATAAAGGGAATAGCAACGGAACAATGTAGTGCTTATCAAATAGCATTAAATTCACTACAAACCACAACAATATAAGTCGCAATCGCTATATATATAACCCGTCTCTCTAACCTGTAGTGTATCAAGAAAATTGGGAAATTTGGGTTCTTTATATATGTTCTCCAAATAATATTCAACCAAACACAACAGTAAATAGCAGTATAATAATGTATGTTGAACAGTAATAACAACAAAGTATTGAATTGTGAATGGATTTGACTGATAACAGTCATACGCTCTATAATTTAAGCCTACTAATGTTTCCTCTTAAAGTATGAAAAGAATTAACTCTAGAGCCGGTGTTTCTGGCTTAGACAGCAATAACAACAAAGTATCAAGTGAAAACAGTAAGACTGAACACTCTCCTTATGATCGGCCGAAAAGCTACACGTCGACAGGAAAAATCGCTCTGATTGGCTCAAGCCAAACAAAGAACCATGCGTCCAATGGCTGTTTCCATGTCAGCAACCAGCTGCTAGATGTCGTAATCTGAATCATCACGGCTAAGCTGTGTAAAAGTATTTGCCATATTGCGGGTTTTTTGCCTTACCATGTCCGCTAAAACACGTATATAGCAGAATGACTTTTATGTCCGTTAAAACACCTGTAACGGTACCTTGCGGGCGAGGGGAATATATGTACAGTTAGAGAACCTTTTTAGAGTATTCCAGCGCCTGGGGGGAAACTGGATTGCGAAGCAAAAGGGGCCAGTTATATCCCACAGAAGCTTTTACAGGCACTAAATTCTACAGCACGGCTACAGTAGTTTAAATAAATTGGAGATGAGCTGTTGCAACTGTAATTAAAGGTGTAATATTATGGTTTTGTTCTGAAGTGGAAAAAATGAGAAAGCGCGTCACCGGGGGTAGTGGATTAGGTGGGAGTGAGTGTCGGGGGGTAGTGGCTGAGCTGGTTAGCGCTACTGATGAGGCCTGATTGGCTGAAACGTACGTATAGCGCTGGTTCAACCCCCGGTGACGCGCTCCCATTTTTTCCACTTCTGAACAAAACCATAATATTACACCTTTAATTAACAGTTGCAACAGCTCATCTCCAATTTATTTAATTAACATCACCTGGCTGGCAGTAATACTCGATCTGAATATTTATTAATTTGTACTTCCTCCTGTTTCACTCAAACATACTTGAGGCCGTTAGGTCCGCTGTTAGAGATAGAATATATGCAACTTGGTAAAGCTTTTGCGGCAAAAATGAATGTGTCGTTTTTATGCAATTCGCGAACTACTCTTAAAAACGCCAACATTGTTCTAAGGTGTTGGAGGAAGTACAAACTTATGCAACTACGCGCATGTCATAATCCAGAACTAACATGACGAAATTTGCCAGCTGTTTCTGTATGGGTAGAGCTTGCCTATATTTTGTCCAATCAGCGCGATTTTCACTTTCCGAATTCTTTGTTTACATATGTATACTGTAATGTGACGAAATCATTCAATCTGACTTTCTTGCCCAAACTATCAGCGGCCAGAGAGATCATAAAACGCAAATCTATTAACTTACTTGACACTCTCATATTGCAACACATCCCGACTTTCTGACGTCTGACTGCTGACACTGCCGCACCGCTTATACTGTTTTTATGCTGTTATAATATATTGTGGTTTGTAACCTATTTGATTAATGCTAATATTATTTTGGAGAATACTTACGAATAACCGGTAACTCTCTTGGCTTTCTTGATTATTGAGGTAATGGATGGGAATACTAGTCACAATTGCCTAGTTCAAATAACAGTGGTTTGTATGAGTTCATGCTGTTTAATAGTCCCCAACATATGTGAGCTAAATTTCTCCTTATATATGAATAAAACTGGTGACAGTCGGCAAATTGGTGTGTTCAGTACTATTGTCAGTTACATGAGTGTGTACGATTAATAATACATTCCTAAAGAATGTAAACATTTGCGTTATCTCATGACCATCCGTTGTAATTAGTATAAGTCATAACTCTGTGCTGTGTGGTATTTAAAGAGTAGCACCTAAAAGGAACTGTTTGTATTTCCCTGAGAATAAACATCGTTTTTGGAGATTATATAGTAGAGATCAATCGAATAATACAAAGTAGCCAACACCTCTCTCTGCAATAGAATCCAGTCTCCCACATCCGGTGGGTCACACCCTATACTAGACTGGCTTCGGCTGTGTTCACTTTTTGCAGACATCATAAGACACATAAATTAGCAGGTTGAACTGTTAAAGGTCTAAAAGCGCGAACATTAATAGATTTAGTTTATGTTGTTGTTCCATAGGAGCAACAAAAACCTACCACACCAGTAGTCGGGCGGTAGTTGTAGGCCTAGCGGTAACAGTCCGGTACCATATAGTAGTATTAATTCGATTGTGACATATTTGTATATTCGTAGGCTGTTTAAGAGACTAGGGCCTGTACAGTACACCCCTTATTTCTTTTATAGTTTACATATTTCTACCAGCTTTGTTTATCAGTAAGTGTAGTATTGAGCAGATGGTGTGTAATCCTGCTCAGATTGTAGAAGTAACTCGTAGGCTGAATTGTTGTCTGATTATAGTTGGGTTTGAAGTGAATTACGGTGTTGTGGGTTATTTGTCTGATAAAGTGCTAGTTAGGAAGTGGAGGCATCCATATTGTAAGGTAAATCCTCCACTAAAGAATAAGTCGTACCACGTAGTCTGGAATGCATACTAACTAATAATTTTGGAAACTTCATCTATTGTATATTAGTTTATTTTAGATTTGGTGGTAGTCTGTCAGCATTTTGGCTTGTGTTTTATTTAAATAATCTGTAAAGGTAGCATAATACTTATTATTCAGAGTTTATGCAAGTAATTTGCAATATTCATGTCCCTTAAGTTTATTCCTGCAGTAATTCTGCTAGATACCGTAGTAGTTAAATTAACCCCTGGGCAATACTACTTCAGGACTGCTAGGCGTAGGTCACTGGTGATTTCTTTAGCATCGGATGAATAAGATTAAATACTCCGGTTACTCCGGCAGATGCTGTGGTTCTTTTAGCTGTTCAAGTATATTTAACTGTTGTTATATTTTGTACAAGTGTTAGTATCTAATCTAGGGTTTAGAGTACAGCACTTTCCAGAAATATAATTTAGTGTGTACGCAAGTATTTTTGTGTTGTAAAGTGGTTAATAGGTGAAATTGAAATTGTTTTGTTTAATGACATATTCGTTAAAGGTACCGGTAATATAGTTAGTTAAACACATTAAAATTTGCACTCAGCCATGCTAGATAAAAAGCACCACAGAGATGTGCTGTGTAAATAATACTTAAATAAAATTAAATTTAAAATTGACAGACTGAACATGAATATTAAATTACGTAATGGTAAAATTGAATGCACTCTTATATATGGTTAATTCTATCTAATAGATCCGTTAGCGCAGGCTACGATAATTAACTTTTAGGTACAGGACACTACTCCGGGTACTTTTGTTTATAGTGTAAAGCCGTCAGACAGTGGCATTTCCTTATCTGGACAACGCGAATTATTGAATGCAACTTTATTAGTTTCAAAATTCCGTAAACCCCCGTAAGAACCAGAAATTCGAAGTTCTGGTTAGTAAAATTCTTGTTAAAATTACCCTTAGAATTGTACGTGTATCTTCTGTTTGATGTTTATTTAGAGATTGTGTAATCTCAACCCGTCGTATATATTTAAGTAATTTAGTAGTGATAAGTAACTTAGTAAGTATAAATTATTATTATTTAGTGTCTAGTAACTCTCCATTAGGAGTGTTGACCATCCTTACTGTGACTTCTGAACTTAGAAATAATAACATATGTTTCAATATTGATTAAACCCATTGCGGGTACATATATCTTATTTATAAACTCTATACAATGAGATTTATAAACTCGTAGGCCTGTTATACTTATACACCAATTAGGTCTTTATATATGCTGAACCTATTGCTTAACTTCAGCAATACAGTACCGTAAAGGAAAATATTCCCTATAATCTGATATAATCAGTCATTATTTAATTATTGATAATACCGGTACCAACAGTAAGCTTATTATATATTTATATAATTTAGGCTGGACACATATACTGGTACTCAGTGTTTAATATCGGTCTTCTGTAATACTGTTATATATACTATATATTATATACTGGTATTTAATAAATTGTTATCTACCTATATTGTATAGAGTAACAATACGTTATACCTATAAGACTGACAGTTGATAATGGTCAATATTAAACTGTAAGCGGATTCAATTCCGCCTCATTACCCACCAGAAAATGGGGTAGTGGCATTTTCAGCAATATGTTGGAGATACGAGATTAGCAATATTAATCTCGTATCACAACCAACATTTGGGGGGGGGGGGGGCAACACAAGCCCCGAAGCCACACACAAAGGAAGGTTAGAGGTCAAACCACCTCGGAGGGGACACAGCTAGTAGAGGCTAGCAGCAGAGGGGAAACACTCCCAGAGAGTGCCAGGGTGAGAAGTAGGATATTAGCCAATAGGGGGGAGGAAAGCACGTGATAGGGCACAGGAGAGCATCCATTAGGTAACAGGCCAAAGTAGTGTAGGAGGTAAAGCAATATTGGTATATCAATCATATATTACCTCTCGTTACAGGTTTGTGATTCAGTTAGTTAGTTACCCAGTTTTAGTGCAGACCGGTAACATTGTTTCACCATCATCAACATCGGCTGTCAGCAATATTGACTATTACCGGTTCCAATCATAAACACTTATCTGCCATCATATATTATTGTGTTATTATTATTATATATTACAACGCAAAGAAACAACATCAAACTTTGAACGCTTTCTCCAACGGCCTCGGCCAAACTATCAGTAACACCATCCCAGCCAACGGTGACGCGTATAAACAACCTACCCGGTCGGGATCTCTGATCCCGTCACAGTGAAACAATTGCCAACTGCCAACTGAACTGTAACTACCAGACGCCAGAGTTAGCGGAGAAAAGATGAGCCAAGGAGAGCCCCGATTATCTGAGGGAGAGAGAATGCCGCCGCAGACCCTGGACGATACCAACCAAATGATCCGTGAGGCCACGACGCGACGGTATCGACCTGCGACGCTGGATTCGCCGACGAGGGACAATCCGGTAACCCAAACGGAGGGTGGCCGTCAACCACGGGGAGGGACGAGTTGACGCATGATGGCAGTGGGAGTACCAAAGTCGCCGGCCAGCCACAGGCTGAGGGCGACGGACGGACCACCGGAACGGCGATGGTGGGGCCGCCGGTACGACGCCGAACCAGGAGAGGTGGAGGAGTCGGCGAAGAGGACGTCGGGACGAGTGATCGGCTACGACGGGCCTGCAACGCCACGAAGAAACTACGAAAGGAGGCCAGAGAGGAAGGAAAGGTAGACCAGCCTAAGTTACACCAAAGGCTAGGTGAGTCTAACAAACATTTCTGGTATTTAGTCCGCTTTGGACAGGGAGAACTGGCGAGTGAGAGAGCGAGGGGGGTCGCCACCGAACTGTTCGAACTGTGGCGATCCGGGGTTGTGGAGCCTGAAGTAGTGTACGTAGGGCCGTACTTAGTGGATGCTAGGGGAATTAAGTTAGTGGGTTTGGCGGATCCGCACGAGGGCGAACCCGAGGTTAACCCCGAGGATTCGGTCTCGTCAGTTAGCGAGTACCCCAGAAAGTGGGGGAAAGTTAGTAGACGACAGGAGTCTGTTGCGACCGATAAGTCCGCTACATCCTCCGCGAAAGCAAGAAGGGTGTTAGAGATATGGCGTGGCGTGTCAACTAGACATGGTGGCGCTAGACCAGAAAGAATTAGAAATGCAGCTCTATGAGGGAACTGCGTTGTTAGAGAAAGAGAGAGAGTTGGCGAGGGAATGTAGAGAGAGGGCCGAGAGGGTGGCGAGGAACTGTAGAGAGCAAGAAGAGAGAGAGATGAACGAGTGTAAAGAGTGAGAGACGAGAATAGAGAACGAGCGTAAAGAGCGAGAGGCGAGAGAAACGAACGAGCGTAAAGAGCGAAAGGCGAGAGAGCGTGAGGCGAGGCGGCTTGAGAGGATTGCGAGAGAGGCAGAGTTGGCCGACCAAAGTTTGCGAGAGGATAGAGAGAGAGAGCGGGATGATATGCATGCCCGGTTGAGGGGGCTTATGCAATATCAGGTTAAGCAAAAGCGCCGATTAGAACTGGCGCAGTTGGGACTATCCGAGAGTGAGGCTGGCTCGGGTAGTATTTACGAGGAGCCCGAAGTAATGGAGACGTTTGTTAATGCCTCACCTACAGGCACCGGACGACAGAGCCAGGACTGGTATGACTGTACGGGCGTGGGGGGTAATAATAATACGTTAGAAGGCATTAATATTAATAGTACCGTAGTGGACAACCCTAACCAAACTTTCATTGCAGGAAATAATGTTTTACCCGGTAATAATAATTTAAATTTAAATATAGGAAATAATCCAAATAATAATTTAAATTCAAATATACAAAATGATCCGAATAATCCTAACTTAAATATACAAAATAATCCAAATAGTAATTTGAATTAAAATATTCAAAATAATTCTAATTCAAATAATCTAAATAATAACTTTAATTCAAACGAACAAAATAATCCTAATTCTAACTTAAATATACAAAATAATTCAAATAATAATCCGAATTCCGAACAAAATAATTTAAATAATTTAGACAATAATATTGTTGATAATGGTGCTATTAATACGAATGTAGGAGACATAGGTGGTCCGGCCAGCGAGAGCCTGCAAGGCCACGTAGTTAGTACGCAGGGAGTAGCGGGGGTGAGTCACCCCGACGGAGCCTGCAAGGCCACGTACTTAGGCAGGGAGCAGCGGGGGTGAGTCAACCCGATGGGAGCCTGCAAGGCCACGCAGTCGCACAGGGAGAGGCGGGGGTGAATAGACCCAGCCGCAGTAGAGACAGTGCGTCGACTAGAGAGGGGCGTAGAAGCAAAGTAGGAGGTAGTGAAGTAAGAAGTGGCGAGTGGGGGGGGGGGGGGGGGGCTACGGCGTCCTACCACGGGAGATTAGTGGCGAGAGGGGGGGGGGGGGAAAGAATTTCCCACAAGAGGGGCGTAGAAGCGAAGTAGGAGGTAGTGAAGTAAGAAGTCGCGAGTGGGGGGGGGGGGGGGGAGGGGTGCTACGGGCACTCCACCACGAAAGATTAGTGGCGAGAGGGGGGGGGCAGAGAATGTCCCACAAGCGTCGGTGGAAAATGCGCGGGGCGAGTTAGGTGAACCGTGGCACCCGATGACGGATAATAGTAGGGGGATTGCGAGTATCCCCAGGAGCGTCCAACCAGGCAGAGAGAGAGAGAGATGTTGACGCCGGGAGCGGGCGAGCGAGAAGACGTCAGTCGGAAGAGAGAAGAAGAACAGTGGAGTTTAACCGGGAGGTCGAAGAGAGATCACAAGAGCGTGAAGAGAATAGAAGAAGCGTTGCTACGAGAAATCGGAGAGCAAGGACGGACAGTGAACCATCAGTAGTAGAGATGGAGTTAGGGAGTCAGTGGGGTCGAACGCGAGTGGAGCGGAGATTGCCGTCGCCCCGGAGAGACGCACCGCACACCAGGAGAAGGGTACAGAACGTACCGATACGAGGACAAGAACAGGAGAGGGGATCGAAGAGAAACTTCCCGGCGGGATATAGCTGCCAATCGAGAGTACGGTAGTCGTGGCAAGGACTTCTTGGAATATTCGAGAAGATTAAACTTCGGTCCGGAAGGACACAGGCAGACTGCAGGACATACTGTAGGCCTTACTGCACATACTATAAGCCATGCTGGCAGAGATAGTGTAGGTGATAGGGTAGCGCAGACAACGGGATTAGACCCGGAAGTCGCAGTATACATACCGGTAGGTAGGCAAGAAGTGGATAGGCCTATACCGGTACCTGCACACCAGTATGACTACAATATGCAGGGACATAACATATACCCAGGGGAGGGGGGATTTATTGCAGATAGGTGTATGGGCCCCAATATATTAACATCAACCCCAGTACCAAACATAACACTGGTGGGGGGGGGGGATAGGGTGACATTCCCCCATTACAATATCAACAATACACTTAACCGAGAATGAGAACATCGAACCCCTTGGACCATAACAGGTCGTGCAACACGGAGATATGGAGGGGGCCGTTACCCCCAATGATATATCCGACACAGAGAAAATCAACAGGCCCGATGGGTGGACCATACCCAATAGGAGAGTCTGTACAGCATCCCTCGAACCCATTGGAAGCACAGGCGATGGGAATGGCAACACATATCGATGCGCTCAAGACCAGGATAGAGCTACCACCAGTTGAGCCATTTAAATTCGACGGAAGCAGACTGGAAGAATACCTGCAATTCCGACGCATGTACAGCAAGGATATATTAACTAAGAACCTGACGCAGGCGGAGTGCCTAAAATATTTACAGGTATACACAGGAGGCCCAGCGTACGACATCGTGAGGCAGTATCAGGGCATCAAGGGTGGCTTCACGACTGCATGGCGGGCCCTAGACAGGGAATACGGACACCCAGCCAAGATCATCCGGCAGACCCTCAAGGGAATAACATCGGGTGGCCGACAGGATAACCCTGTTAGTATAAAGACCTTCGCGAATAAGGTTGAGAAGGCGTTAATCGTGCTGAAGACGCTAGACGCGCCATACAAACTCAACGCATCTAATAATATCACCACGATAGCGCAGGCACTGCCGATCTGGCTACGGAACAAGTGGAGGAAGATCACCTTCTCCACACGGGAGAAGAAAGTTGCGGAACTGGGCCTAGAGGAAATGTCGAACTTCCTCAATTACGAAGCAGAGTTGATCACGGACCCAGTCTACAGTGAGGATAGTTTGGGGAAGGCGCCGAAGACAGAATACAACAGGACAAAACCCGAACATAATCCGGCAGATCCATTCCCGAGAGTGAGACAGTCGCTACCACATGCGGCCATGCAGGGGACTGCTAGTCCACAGTTAGTTGGGAGTAGGGCCACACCGTGGCAGGGACAGAAACAAAATAACAACACAAACAAACATAATCCCAACATACCCAGTAGGCCGAATCCAAATAACCAAAACACTAAACCGGTAGATATGAATCTACGCGCAATACGTGAAGGGCTATACAGGGAGCGCTACAATCCAGGATACGAATGTCAATTGCATAGGGATGGAACCCATAAGACCATGAGTTGTAAGCATTGGCAAGCGTTGCCTAAACAAGATCATGCAGCCTACGCGGATACTAACGGACTATTTCATCGATGTGTGGTAGAAGGACACAGATTTGGAGAGTGTAGAGAAACAGCGATAGGAGACGATGAGACTGGAGGCTAAACTATGGCTACGAGCACGACGGGAGCAAGGATAAAGAGGAAAGTACTACTCAGGGTAGTACCAGTGAGGATAACAGGAAAGGGTGGCCGATCAGTCACAACATTGATGCTGATCGACAGCGGAGCAGCCTTCACTCTGGTGGAAAATTGTGTGGTCGAGGAGATTGGGTTACAGACGAGGCCGAGTAGGATGGCGGTAACTACTATCTCGAGTAAGGATGAGGTCCTGGAGATGAGGACGGGATGGTGCGTGATATCAGCAATAGCACCAGGATGTGACTATGGGGCGACCATCGACCCCATTCAGATTATAGAATCGATTAACATAAATGCCAGGAGACCAACTAAGATCGAGGTCGAGCAATACCGGTTCCTAGACGATATCAATTTCTCAATACCGAAAGTGGACGTCTCGAAGGTATCCATCATAGTCAGAATGGATTGTCCGACGGCCCACGAGAGAGTAAGGATCATATTCGGGGAGAATAAACAGCGAGATCCGACAGCAATTCTCACACCTTTCAGATGGACACTTAGCGGCCCAATTAAAACCAAGATTCCATCCAGGGTGTCAGAGACATCAGGGTGCATGCTATCAGGCACCGTTGAGGATGTAGAGGAGAAACCAGAGACGGGCGATGGGGAGGTCCCATTTGAGAAGCGGCCCGAGGAAAGATACCAGGAGTTGGGTATAGATCTGGAACCACGCATAGTGGAGGGTGGTGAAAGGATAGAGGATAGTTCCAGAGAAATACCGTCGGTAGATAAGTTAGGAGGGGAAGTAACAGCAAGAGAGTGGGCGGAGGAGAATGGATTCGACGCGGAAGACTTAGAGACGATGGGGTGAAACAAGGATGTTCCCGGAAAGTATCGGTATGAGGATGGAGAAGAGTGGACGGCGAGATGTCCGAAGAAGTGTCCGGAGGAGATGCCTGTCCGGTTGAGAGGCATACCAAAAAGGGGAAGGTCAAATAAGAAGACAAGATGGAAAGGTATAGGATTAGTATTATCCATTCTGTTATATCTATTCTTTCGATTTCTTTTCATTCTACCGCAAGGTGACGACAAGATGAGGGGTGGCATTTTGCTGCCAGAGGACCATGAGGAAATCAAGAAGGCGACCGGAAGACCCGATTTTAGGGTGGTGGAGGAGGGAGAATCAATTCCTAGAGAGTTGGAATTGGCAAGGAGAGTGCGGCGAAGGATAAGAGGACCTACAGGGAGGCAGTGGGAGAGTGCCTGCTGGAAGAATCGCCCTTGAAGTTTAGTCGTCCAATATGTTGGACTGAAGGGGGTGGGAATGAGGGCGAGACGCCCTTCTCACAAATAAATAATTATATAAATAATAAATAAAATAATAAAATAAGAAGTGAGATAGTAGAAAGTTAGAAAGTAATAGTAGTAGATAGTTAGATAGTAAGTAGTAGTTAGAAAGTTAGTAGAAGTTAGTAAGAGTAAGAGGAGAGTTAGAAGTAGGCAGAAATTAGGGAGTGTGGTATATAAACATACCATGGGAGTAGGAGTGTACATAGTACCGTTAGAGTTAGAAGTAGTCAGAAGATAGGGAGTGTGGTATATTGACATACCACGAGTAGTAGCAGGGTACATAGTACCGGAGTAGCAGGGTACATAGTACCAAAAGAGAGTAGAGGGGTTGTGGGCACTGAAAGCGCCACATAGAACGAGAGTAGAGGGTATGGTATGTAGGTATACTATAGAAGTAGTAGAGGAGGGGTTGTGGGCACCGAAAGTGCCACGTAGAAAGAGAGTAGAAGGTATGGTATGTAGGTATACCATAGAGGTAGTAGCAGAGGGTTTGTGGGCACCAAAAGCGCCACGTAGTGAGAGAGTGAAGGGTGTGGTATGTAGGTAGTAGGTAGTAGCATTTTGTAGGTAGTAGTAGTATTAGGGTACATAGTACAGTAGTAGGGTGCATAGGACTTAAGGCCGTCATTGGATACCACCGAGCCAAATAACTTGTAGTATAATATAAATATTGTTACTGCTGTACTGCTGTACTGTACCGCATATCATATTGAGTAATTGCATTGCTGTATTGACTATTTTGGTGTTTGCCGGTCTACTAGCTATTGATCGATCTGGCACACTTAAGCCAGTTCGCTTCGATGGGGGAGAGCAATGTAATCCTTGACCATGTCCTCTGCTTTGCTTGGCAGAGAGTACATAAAGGCGCTGTTTTTGACGATGTTGTCGACTCCATGACCTGCTGGCCCTCGTTTAAAACGCCGGACATCGAAAACGCGAGATCATCCGTTCTATCACTCATTTCCGATAGAGATGTGACTAAGAAATTTGCTACGAAATACAATGGTGATAATAAGCGCAAAAAATATATTTGCGATATCCTCTCGATTTTTGAACTCCAAGCATTTAAGAACCTCGATCCTCGCCCTCAATTTGTAGTGGAGGACTTTACTCTTCTGCCGCCAGTTAACCCAGCAGCTTCTACCTTATCGCAGCTAGTGCAGGAAATGGGGGCGCTCAAAGACCGCGTTGCCTGCCTTGAGCATGGCAATAAAGTGATGGTTAGTTCCCGTTCCTTTGCCGAGGTTTCAACTCCGGCTCCCGTTGGCAACCAGACCTCGCTTGGCCCCGATTCCAGTTCGAATCAATCACGTAACAGGCGGCAGCCGCCGAAACAAGTTAAGATGGTAAACCGAGATCTATCGAATGGAGCACCTGCACACCAACCAGCACCGATCGATGACACTCAGGAAATTATAACGGTGGAAGACACGGGTACTGACGACGGGATGACAACAGTTGGCCGTAATGGTCGACCTCTACGTTTCACCTCTCGCCCCCAGCCCCAGCCACACCGTCCAAAGGCAGTTATAGGCACCGGTACTACATCGGGGCTTAAATCGGTACCCCGTCGATCCTACATTTTCGTTTCCCGTTTGGACTTAGGTGAATCAACTGAACGACTGTGTCAATTCGTTAAATCTGCATTCGAGGTTGATGTAACCTGTGATGAAGTGCAGACAAGGGCCACCGAGTATAAATCGTTCAAGCTTGGCTGCTCGCATGAAACCGCAGCAATTCTAAAGGATGAAGGTAATTGCGGGAAGTGGCCATCCGGCATGGTTATCCGAGAATGGACTGGCGGCCACAGAAATCCTTCCGTCCCTGCCAAGCTTCCGCCGATATCTTTGTCTACTGCTGGGGTCGCTGGCGAAGCATCTAACACTCAATAATCAATGCGAATCGCGACCTATAACGCAAACTCCGTTCGGACTCTATCAAGTAGATACGTGATTTCTGAACTCGCGAAGGCTAACGATATAATTTTATTACAAGAAACTCTCCTTACCAAACAGGACTTGGGGATTCTCGATACGCTATCCATTAATCATTACGGGCGAGGCTCCTCTCCTGTTGACTTGGAATCCGATATCCTTATCGGAAGGCCACACGGTGGCCTCGGAGTCCTATGGAATAAAAGCTTCGGTGATGATTGTATTGAAATTGTTGATAAATCTGACCCTCGTCTAATGATAATTAAAGTTACTCCGCCTGGTACCGGTGAGGAGTTTTATATAATTAATGCATACTTACCTTATGAGTGTGCCGATAACGCTGACGATTATCTCGATTATTTAGCCAAGATAGTTACCATTGCGGAGACTCTAGATAACAATAATGTATGCATACTAGGGGATCTCAACGCTCACCCAAGTCGTCCATTTTTTCGTGAGCTCTCTAATACCTGTATGGAGTCAGGTCTCATGATACTGGACACACTCATGTTACCCTCGGAATCATTTACCTTCGTTGGAGCAGCCCAAGGATCTACTTCATGGCTGGATCACTGCGTCTGCACCGGGTCGATGAAACATAGAATAACAGATATAGTAATAAACTACTCACTAGTATTCGACGACCATTTACCAATGTGTGTTGAAATAAACTGTGAACGTATCATCCCCCTGGACAAACTGGAGCCGTCGATTCCGATTCCATTTACTCGACCACTCTGGAACTCAGCATCAGCGTTTAAACTCGGCTGCTACTCAGCTTCTACCGACACCGAACTGGCTAAAATTATTATACCACATGAAGCCCTATCCTGTAGGGACCCATCTTGCAATAATCCAACTCATAAGGGTGAGTTAAACTCGTTATATAATGGAGTTGTGTCTGCTCTACATTCATCAGTAACGGGTAATATCCCAGTTAGTATCCCGAAACCTGCCTGTAGTCCAACCCAAACATCTGTTCCTGGGTGGAATGACCAGGTGAGCCACCTCCATCGCATGGCCCGCTGTAGTTTCCTCGACTGGCGTGCGAACGGTAGCCCCCGGAACGGCCCACTGTTCCACTTAATGTGCTCAACGAGGGCACAATTTAAACGTCAGCTGCGCCTTATTAAACGTACCTCCGAAACAATTCGCTGCGATAAGTTAGCGGAAGGCCTATTGGATAAAAACTGTTATAAGTTCTGGCAAAATGTCAAGAAGGACAACACGATAAAGTCCCCTCCAGCGACTACAATCGGTGGAGCATCTGGCACTCAGAACATTGCTAACATGTGGGAACTCCATTATCGCACTATATTTAATTCGGCAACAACTCCGGCGCCCGCGCCCCCTGCGGCTTCGGTGCCCACCTGGATGCCCCCTGCAGCTTCGGTGCCCACCTGGGTGCCCCCCTCGACTTCGCTTCCCACCTCGGCGCCCCCTGCGGCTTCGGTGCCCACCTGGGCGCCCCCTGCGGCTTCGGTGCCCACCTGGGTGCCCCCCTCGACTTCGCTTCCCACCTCGGCGCCCCCTGCGGCTTCGGTGCCCACCTGGGCGCCCCCTGCGGCTTCGGTGCCCACCTGGGCGCCCCCTGCGGCTTCGGTGCCCACCTGGGCGCCCCCTGCGGCTTCGGTGCCCACCTGGGCGCCCCCTGCGGATTCGGTACCCACCTGGGCGCCCCCCTCGACTTCGGTGCCCACCGGGACGCCCCCATCGGGTTCAGTGCCCCCGCCTGCGCCCACTTCGGCTTCGATACCAACCTCAACCTGGGCGAATCCGCTGGGTGCGGTTCCCACCTGGCTGCCCCCTTCGACATCGGAGCCCCCTTCGGTGTCTCCGACGGTTACCACACCATCGCTGGTGCCCCCTACGGTGCCCCCAACGATACCTAATTCCGATCCGCATGTGCACCCTTCAGTACCTCCACCGATAGCTGAGGCAGTGTACTTAAAAGAGATTCTCTTTTCCGAGGATATGGTAGTTTCGCCAAACGAAATTGCTGAGCTCATTCGGAAGTTGGATAGAAATAAAGCGTCCGGTCCTGACAACCTAACCGCGGAACATATTATTTATGCCAGTAAACGGATTATGGTGCTTTTTTCATTAATTTTTACCGGTTTTAATATTCATGGTTTTTTATCTCCTAGTATGATATCGTCTTATATATCACCGGTAATTAAAGATAAAACCGGTGATACTACAGACAAGAGTAACTACCGTCCTATTGCGGTTTCAAATATAATATGTAAAATATACGAATTGTTCATTTTAAGGCGAATTGATTGCTTACTGGCTACAACAGATAACCAATTCGGTTTCAAAGACAAACTAGGGACTGAACTTTGTGTCTATACGCTAAAAGAGATTATTAATTATTACTTAATTAATGGTTCTAATTTGTATATATCCTTCTTAGATGCTTCCAAAGCATTCGACAATGTAGATCATTCTAAATTATTTTCTAGATTATTTGAACGTAAAGTACCGATTTTTATTATTAGGTACGAGTACGAGGTAAGTATGGAGAGGAGGTGATGGCGCGTAAGAAAGTGAGAGGAGTGCAATTCAAGTGTGGGGAGCGAGCAGTAAGAGAGAGAGTAAGGGACGATAGGGTCCATAAGAGAGAGTAGAGTGAGGTTAGAGTGAGTTCAGAGTGAGAGTTTTTGAAAATTGTGTGAACAGTCCACAATTGTCTCGAACAGAAACGTCAGATATCTTGGTGCAACTTAGGTTGCGATTGCACCAAGAAGGGATAGCAATATCTTACCCAGAGGGAGCGGCCTGGAAAGCCGACTCTGAGAAAAGAACTCCACCCCACACCCGATAGTAGATCGGGTTCCAGCGGAATTGAAGCGCACTTGAGGTTGATGCTATCTTCTCACCGGGAAGATAGCATGGGGGGGGGTGTAAGCGGATTCAATTCCGCCTCATTACCCACCAGAAAATGGGGTAGTGGCATTTTCAGCAATATGTTGGAGATACGAGATTAGCAATATTAATCTCGTATCACAACCAACATTTGGGGGGGGGGGGCAACACAAGCCCCGAAGCCACACACAAAGGAAGGTTAGAGGTCAAACCACCTCGGAGGGGACACAGCTAGTAGAGGCTAGCAGCAGAGGGGAAACACTCCCAGAGAGTGCCAGGGTGAGAAGTAGGATATTAGCCAATAGGGGGGGAGGAAAGCACGTGATAGGGCACAGGAGAGCATCCATTAGGTAACAGGCCAAAGTAGCGTAGGAGGTAAAGCAATATTGGTATATCAATCATATATTACCTCTCGTTACCGGTTTGTGATTCAGTTAGTTAGTTACCCAGTTTTAGTGCAGACCGGTAACATTGTTTCACCGTCATCAACATCGGCTGTCAGCAATATTGACTATTACCGGTTCCAATCATAAACACTTATCTGCCATCATATATTATTGTGTTATTATTATTATATATTACAACGCAAAGAAACAACATCAAACTTTGAACGCTTTCTCCAACGGCCTCGGCCAAACTATCAGTAACACCATCCCAGCCAACGGTGACGCGTATAAACAACCTACCCGGTCGGGATCTCTGATCCCGTCACATAAACTTACTTGACTGTTGTGATAGTAATAGGCATTCAGCTACGATCTTAAACTATGTCTGATCCTAAACATAGACTGTCAGATAGTATCTTAGAACAGGCAGTTTGTGAACCAGATAAGAGTCTAGAAAGGACCCAATCGAGGTCTAAGACCCCACCTACTGTAAGAAAAGCTATTCCAGGAGTAGCTATAACGGAACCTAAATTAGTGGAACACCATAGGTCTATTATAGGCACTAGGGCCCGAGTGAGATGAGATCAAGCTGCGTCGACGGAACAACGACGTCAAACTGACCGGGAAGTTACCCCGACGCAATCCAGCAATCACAGCTCCAGCACAGAAGAACTAACACCTTCGGAGGTCAGTCCGAGAATGGGAGAAGTGGTCTACTCTAACCCACTCTTCTCTCTTCCTGGAGGAATGCTCACTCAAATTCTTCCAGCCCTAGAATTACGCCGGGTACTCGCGTGAAGACTTAGAGTCCATGGTAGAAACACAATGGAACTTTCCTGGACCCGGAATACCCTTTAACCTCTCTGAAGTTCCTTGGGAAGATCTAAATCTGCTAGGAGTGGCTAGAGATACCAGAGACCCCGTGGTGTGGAAGAGGTCGGCATCTGGGTATGTCCAGGGATTCTTTAATTCCTTAGGACGACTGGAAACTCAGCTATTCCGAGGACAGTTAGAACCTCAAGCACAAGGATCACTTCTGTATCAAGTGAGGGAGCGGATATTAAGGATTAGACTAATTCTGTCGGCATTCAAAGAGCTTCAGCGGATATGACAGCTTTAGGTAGAATCTCGTAAGTTTTCTCACATCCAGTAAGATCATTTCTCATAATATCAGGAAGAGTTATAGACGATGAGCTTCCATCCAACATGCTACTTCTACCAGTAGTCGTAGAGTTTATATCATCACCACATTCAATGTCGTCACAACGCGATGAAGTCGATGCTTGTACAGGAAGTTCAGGTGTAGGTGTGGCCGGCCTACTACCAGCACCAGTAGGATTTAATTTTTAAAGGGGTACCAGTATCCTTGACAGTTCCCATAGGCTGAGCGCTGCTGCTGGTACTGCCAGAAAGCATCATCCTATTCCCAGTACCAGTATTCCACTGGTAATCCACGCAGGCGAGACTAGAGAAAGACTCATCTGCAGTTCCATGTGCAATGTAAACAGTATAAATCGTCTTGTGATAGGCCAGATCATTTGGAAGTTTATAGGAAGCACGGGTAAGTTTAATAATCTTCTCATTTACGGATATACAGCTCGGTTTAATGGACTGTTTAAACCACTTGTTATTGTCATCTCCGGCTCCACATTTATTAAAGAAGTACTCTTCACCTGAAGTTGAAGAAGAACCGTCGGTAGGTCTATCGCCGTCAATAATAGGCTCACCAATCTGCCACAGAATGTTTGTTCCCAGCACAACACCATCACTTGAAAACCGAATGAAATACTTGTGAGAATTTGTACCCATCCGACTCCATCACTACTTATCGATGCAATCCATCAATTTTGCGTCCACAGTTAAACTAAGAGCTGTACGGGAATAGCCGGAATAAACTGGTAGATCCATGTCGATAACTGCCGCAGAGAGCGCACCAAATACTTCCAATGCCGACCTGCCTCCATCGAAGGCAAGTTGTGCCAACACTCCAGTCGGATGTTGGAAGGGAAGGAGTACAAAGTACCAGTAAGCGGTACCTAGTTCAGTAGTCAATAGGCAGGTAGGCTGAAATAGTTGTATAAACTAAATACTGTACCAGTAGTTTATAGTTTACTACTGTACTACTGTAGGCATAGCCCAAGTACTACTGAAGCTTCAGTAGTCCTTGGCATAGCCTGATCAGCTACAGCTAGTGGTCTACCTAAATATTGTCTGTGTTTGGCTGACAGACAGAAAATTTCAAAAAAAACAGCTAGGATAGTTGCAGGCCCTATGCTTGAATTTGAAGACTGCTGTTGGGCATTTTGACAAATATTTCGACTGTTTGTCCCACTGTTGTCCTCTGTTTTCCACTGTTGTCCTGTTATCGACCAATCCAAAAAATAAACTAAAGTCAATAGAATAGTTTTATTTTTGTGAGAAATCAGCGTTTTTTGCGTCGATTTTCACATGGAAAGGGGTGAAATCTATTAGCGTCGAAAGTATCCCCCCTCCCCTCCTAATCTCAAATACTTTGAAATCATAATAATATAGAGATACAGATAATGGGTATTAAAATAATTATACGTTTATGTAACTGAACTACATGGAATCTTTGTAATTGTTAAATATAGCAAAGTAAATAATGTTACACAACAAGAATAATGATGGAAAAACAACCCGGCTCACTCGGTCGATATTTTTAACAGGGAATGTAACTTTTGGGTTCTCATCCAAAGCGCAAATGATAGTAAACTCAATAACTGCGGAGAAAACGAAGAAGAGGCCGATATCGAAATAAACATCCAAAGCTTTAACATACGAGACTTTGGGCAGATGGCTGTATATGTTGAGATGAAGTGTTAGCAGGGTGAGAACAGTCGTGACACCGATGGCACCTCGGGCAGGGAGACAACGATAGTCAACCCAAAACGCGACCCAAGACATAACAACAATGAGATTTAAAGGTATGAATACGACAATAACATAAGAACTCAACAACCTATCAAATCGTAGATAAACATTCATCTCAGAAAATACACCCATGGAAGTTGAATCTATTGTCTTATTGAAGAATATGCGTTCGCATGTAATGCGATGGTGTTCAGAAAGGAATATTTCATCCAGGACATAGGCGCCTGTCATGTTGTCACGAAGGCGCTCAAATTCGAAAACGACATCACTCTCTGGGTAACTATAACTCGTCAATATGATTGGGCAGAGCTGTGTGTCCATAGGGAAATCATACAGGTTAAATTCGCAATTGACTTTGACGCTGAGTCTTGATGATTCGTATATGACCCCATCAGGCCATAGTTGCATCCTTCTCGAAGTGCTCGTTCGGGTTCCAACATCTTCAAACTGGTTCTTTATGTACAAATCGGGAGTCCAAATTCTATTCAAGAAATTGGGGTGAATTGTAATGAATTTGTTGTATTCTGGGAATTTGTCCCCGAATGATAAACTCACGTCTTTCCACTGCAAGTGAAGGAACATAACAGTGTCAAAGGTCATAGAAGCTCCGTTGATATTAGCAACGTTAAATATTCCTACACTGACTCCAACATGAAGCGGTTGGTCACCTCCGGGTCTGTGATACATGTTGCCTTTACCCTCCGCTGATTCCACTAACTCCACAAGATGTTCCATGACTTCCTGAGGTACCGTTTTATTATATTGACACCCTGAGTCAGTCCATAAAAGTGCAATACAAAGAAATGCGATAATTAGACGATGATACATTGCTTAGATTTTGTAAAGTATATGAAGTCGATGTCACAAATAATGTATATATTGAAAATTATTTTGATGAAATATGAATCATTAATAATAATGTACTTATATTCTTCGTCACATTTTACGGAAGATTGAAAATATAGTAGCTGAACTCAGTAAATGGGGTCATTTACTGAGTTCAGCTACTATATTTTCAATCTTTAATATATAAATCTATATAATTATATAAATAATAATATAAATCTCTAAAATATATATATATCAATAATAAAAAGTCGAGAGGTTAAATATGTTATGCTTTAAAAAAAAGATTTGTTTTCGTTATGATTTGGGGGGTAAGTCGTGTCACGGAATTACAACCAATTCCAGAACAAGATGTTTTCTTTTCGAAATCAAACTATTCGAAGAGATCGTTGGTCGAAACCCTTGTTGTATTCAAAACTAAAAATTATGGACCCCGATCACATGGATAGTTATAAAACCCGAAAATAACGAAAATATCGAAATTATAAAACTATAAATAAAAGTTTTTAATTTTTAATTAATAAAATCCGATGATTTCGCCCCATTTTCGACCCTAAAAGTATTTTAATACCAAATACAGTCTGCTGATTGGTTAACTTATTATTTCTTACTGGAATGAGAGATTTTGCAGATTGTTTTATAATTTTGATAGTTTCGTTGATTATTTCGCCACGCCTTTTTCGTTATTTTCGGGTTTTATTCAAAAATTATAGATTTATTTTGTTTTTATATTATCGATCCATTTATAAATTGTAAATAAACTGTATTATTATAGGTAGGAATCTAATTAAGTAAAATATTTTTGCTATGTTGAACACATGGTTTCCACTTATGTTGTTATGTAGAATAGTACAGCTACCTTTCGGCTAGTTTTTCCGTTTATATTAAATTATTACATGTCCTTTTAACTATACAGTAGAATAATTTTATTACCCTGCAGTAAAACTGATGGATGGATGGTCTCGTGTACATACATTGTATTGAATTGAAAAAACAAATGGCGTATACATTCTTAATACTACAAATTAATAGGTATCTTACAGCGCTATTCTATGATAGGCTTTCTATTGGTATCTTACAGCGCTATTCTATGATAGGCTTTCGGCTTTCTAAAGATGTTTTATTAAATTAGCCAGCTTTCAATATTATTACTGATGGTAAAATACGGCAGTTATTTTTATTTCCCATATTTTTGCTCATTTTGTCCCCTTTTTTAATCTACTGTCCCCTTTTTTTCTCGAAATTACTTTAATATCCCCTTTTATTACTCTTGTAAAGGATTTCTCGTGCCTTCAGCACGATAAAGCTCCTAAACGGCTTTTTTTGTATCTCGAAAAATAGTTCCTAGTGCTGATACACTTTGTTTATTGTTTTGGTTTCTCAGTGAGAAAACTGACTTGAAAATAGCTCACAACAATACACGGTCCTTCAATGTAAAGTCCCACAATGGCTGTGCACGATCTACTGTAAAATGCCAACGTTGTAGGGCCTAATAATAGATACTAAAAGTACACAAACCACTGCTTATGTCTTCCACTAAACTTGGGCGAATCAATAATTGCCCGGGCTAACTTGACAATCAGGGTAACCGACCGGTCCCTAACCGGGGAGGCAGAAGTACAGTCTACAGAAACATACCAAACTCGCGAGAAACAATCCCGCGTAGAGAAAGAATCCTAACTAACGCGGATGGACCTAAAACTGCTGCAGACTTGCCGCGGTGTGATTTATATAGGTATAATAACGAGCCGCCAGTGAGTTGACCGAACACTAGCGTAAAGAACAATACTGCCGACAGAAAAAGCAGTCAAAAAAATAATATCAGTAGTAGAACATCAATCTTAAGATGCGTGTGTGTGTGCGTATGTTACGGTAAAATGCAATGTTTTATGACCTTTTATTACTAGGTTTTGGTGACTTTTAACAAAAAAAATTATTTTGGGCGCTAGCTACTAGAATAAGCTAGTCGCACTCTATAAGCGTGATACTTACAAACTGACGTCAAAGGGGCTCTCTCCTCCTATATTCACAACTCGATCGGGCAAATACGGTGTTAGTAACTACGCCCGTAATCGGCACACCTGATACCAGACTCTGATTGTGAAAATAGAGATAGAATGTTAATTGCTACCGTACCGCTAGCTGATCTGGTATTTATTTTGATTCTATATATTTTGAATTTTGGTGCCGTGGTATTATGCAGCAAATACCTAGCAGTACGTGGCAAGGGCGCGGTAGGGTGTTAGTAACCGTCCTTTAGCCTAAATAGTATGCTGGTAGCAGAAAGTTGCCCTTTGCCTGAGTAAATACGTCAAACCCATACAGATCAGTTGACAACACGGCCTACAGAGCTAACCGGCACTGAATAGCTAGTACAGTAAAGTCACCAAATTACGGAGTGTGCTGTTTGCACTTAGTGTACAGTACCTGACCGCACTAAAACAGCACCAGCTCACACCTGTAAATTGTGCAGGTCAACCGTGGGATTTCTGTCTGGATCCAAGATATTTTACTCGTAAATTTTACGGCGTCCCAGGGTGTCTTCACACTTCACCCTGATCTACGGTCTTACGGCGGGCAAAGGCGTCAAACGAAGTCTTACCTCTGGCATGGGCTATCTCAGGCTGTTGAATCATGGTCTAACTGGGCGTGGGCGATTAGTGCGGGTCTCTTATGTGTTGCAGGCATTTCTCCCCCCTTATGTTGTAACAAATTATTTTGTTACAACGAATTATTTTGCGTGATTAGAATATATATAGGGCATGCATATTTCAGTGTATTTCATACTAATAAAGTCGTTTCCATGTGCCCTGCCGGTGAATTCCCCGGATCATTATCTATTTTACAAACTTTATTATTAGATTAGTTATTTACCATGTGTATACATCAATGTTTAGTTTAGACTAGTTATTCTATGTTTACTTTTTATATTTTCCATAAAATGGGATACGAGTAGGGGTCGAATCTGTGACCAGTTGTTTATCCTATTTTTAAATTTTCATGAGCAGAGGTCTAACCCCAAACTTACTTTGTATTGGTTTTATATTGTCCGTGAGTAGGATTCGAACCCGTGACCACCTGTGTATCCTATTTTATGCTTAGTTTTTATATATTTCCGCGAATAGGGTTCAAACCTGTGAGCTGTGACCATCTGTTTTTCCTATTTTATGTTTAGTTTAGTCTAGTTATTCTATGTTTTCTTGTTATATTTTCCATAAAACGGGTACGAGTAGGGGTCGAACCTGTGATTACTGGTTTAACTTATTTTATGTTTAGTTACTCCATGTTAAAGTGAATTTTCGCATTATATTTATTTTAAAACACTTAGCTGTTTTACTTACTTTATATATTGGTCACCTACTTTATGTTAAATTATAAATGTATGTTACAATTATTATTTATATTATAAAAACAGAAATAATCGAGTTATATTGCATTATACAAGAGCAATAAATTACAATATATGAGCTGTTAATTTTTCTTATTCATACTAAACAAATGTTGGTCTTCAAATCAGTCCTTATCGGGTAGAACTACAGTATAATAATGAGTGGGTCTATAGATGTGCGGTTTAGGTTTGGTGCCACAATGTTAATGGCTGGCCCTTCTGGCAGTGGTAAAACTATATTTGGGACAAATATTACGCAATAGTAAGCAAATTTTTGAGGCGCAACCATCAGAGATTATTTGGATATATATATGGGCAAACTAAACCGGTTGTGAAAGGTGTCAATACTTAAATGAAACACTTTAATCAAAATGTAAAAAGACAGAGTGTGATTATATTTGATGATTTAATGTCTGAGAGAAACAACAATATAAGTATATACAGATAAATAAACAAATAAACAATGTTATAAATTAAGCTCTTTATCAACAACGTTGCGCGCTATACGCATTCTTTTGTAATTTTTTTTTTACCGCAAACCCTATTTCAAAAAGGGGGAAGCATGTACTCGATCTATTAACTCTACATATGTTTTACTATTTAAGAATCAGCGTGATTTAACTCAGATTAGAACCTTAGCCTATCAGATGAACCCAAATAGTCCAAAATTCTTAATTAGCGACCTTAGCCTATCAGATGAACCCAAATAGTCCAAAATTTTTAATTAGCGCTTACCACAACCTATATTTATGGATTTATAAGTATATTGAGTAACAATGAGAATGTTGTTTTATATGAATTTAAATATTAATAATTTAAAAGGAATTAATAACAGAATTTTTAAAATACAAAAAGTCAAATACAATTTTTAATTTTAATTTCCACCACTACCAAAATTAAATTTAGTAAGATATGTACATCCCTCCACCAAACACAAGTCTAAAACTTGGATTCAGTACCGGTCTTGGAGGTCAAACCCCCGCAGGCCGCCTACCGCCACGCAGGCACAGGGAGTTTGAGCGCAGCAGCGCAAACAATAGGCGCCTCCGCACTCCGCCCAGCACACAGGCTAGGCCTCGCTCGCGCATCCCACGCTGCCGGGCCACCAGGGTCTCCGTGAGGTGGTGGATTAGGATATCGGCCTCCTTGCACCACACCCCGTCGGTGGTTCCGACTAGGGGGGTGAAGGAGATCCGACGGTCCTCGCACACTGCGGCATAGTGTACCTTCTTGGCGCGGACCCTCTGGAGAATGGAGTCTAGGGACCGGTTAACATAAGAGGGGGCATCAGCGTTTACAACCGCAATGTCAAATGACGCCACCCTCTGTTCGGCCCAGACTCCCCTCGCCAGGAGGTCCGCCCTTACTCCACCCACCTCACGGCCCTGTCTGTCCAGGTAGCCGGACGCCAACGTAACCTCACGCTGGACGCACGAGCCCCCGAACGCGGACGCGGTTAAGTCCCCGAAGACCTCCCGCACCTCGTTGTGCCGCTTGATAATCAAGCCTCCGACTTGCAATTAAGGGCGTGGGACGTCGAAAAAGACTCCCCACACCCCTCGCACTTAGCCGGGCGGCGTCAACCCATACCGCAAGGCAAGGTTGTCCCGGAACATTTCGTCGTCCAGGTCGGTGTGGTCCACCGCTGAAGGCTGAGCGGTCAGCCACCCTCCCGTCTTGTGGGAGACTGTGCGCTCCACCATGCGGCGCCGTTAGGCAGGAACAGCGAGGAGGGCGGACCCCAGTATCGCCTTGTAAGCCGCATCTTGGGTAATGCGGCTTTCAGTGAGGGCCGACGCGAGACACGCGGCGTGGTCTGCGACCTGGAGGGGGCGGTCCGACAGCAGCGCATCAACCACCCCAGCTGTGCCGGCCAGCGACGCCTCTCTAGCGTGGCACCGTCGCATTAACGGGTCCTGAATCCCGATCCCGCCGTGTCGGACTGGCAAAAGAACCAAGTCTTCGTCAACAGCACCGAGGGGTATCCCGAACAATGCCGGGATGTAACTGCGCTGCAGCGCCTCCCGGATCGGAGCCAAATCCACATCATCGATTTCAACCACCCAGAGTAGGAAGTCCCACTCCGCTTGTAAGCAGCGGGACATTCCCGTATGAGCGGTCTGGGGATAATCCTCGGCCACCTCCACCAATCTACCGATACTGTAGACCCACCCTGCAACTTTCTCCGCGATGAAACCCCGCAGTCCCTGGGCATCACCACCATAACACCCCCGGAAACCTGTGACCGGAGACGAACTGAACGCCCGACCTCCTAAACATCTTGTGTGCCTGCTCAACATACGCCGGTTTCACCACCAAGTAGGACTTGGTGGGCTCCGGGTTGTACCCAATTTGGGATCCACTGAGGAGCAACTCCTCCCACCAACAGAGCACACCAGCGAGGGAACCAGCAGATGAGGCATCATCGGCATACCAGCACTGTCTTTGGTGGTGCGGTGTTGGGTCGCCAGGCGGGGTCGATGGCGGGTTGTCGGGTGTGACGGGATTAGAGGATCCCGACCAGTTTGGTTTATATACGCGTCCCTGCCGTGCGAATGAAAGAAAAGAGTTTGTCGTTCTTCCAGTATTATTGATAAGATATATGTATGTTAATAAGATAGACAGAGTAATGACAGCACAGTATACCGGTAATGATATTGTGTATTGGTGACGGTGACGTATTAAAGTGTCACCGTTCTGCCCTAAGTGACTGAGCAAACTACTGAGTAAACTAAATGGGAAATGGAATACCAACCGGTAATATACTACACTAGGTTGGCCCTATTACTCAGCGGATGCGCTACTCTGGCTCCCCATTGGCCAGTAACCTAATTCTCGCCCTCAACTCTGTGGGAGTATTTCCCCCCCCCCCCCCCCCCCACTGCTGTTACTTTCCCCTCCCGGAGGTTTAACCTCTGACCTCCATTGTGTGCGGCCCTTTGGGGTTTGTCGTCCCCGTTTATTGGGGGTGATACGAGGTTGATTGGTAATCAACCTCGTGCTTCCCAATATTGCTCAAAGGCGCCCTTTCCCAACTTTATGGGGTGGTTAGCGGAATTGAATCCGCTAACACCGGGTAGGGTTGACGGCGGGTCGCCAGGCAGGGGAGAAGGCGGATTGCCGGGTAGGGTCAACGGCGGGTTGCCGGGTAGGGTCAACGGCGGGTTATCGGGTAAGGTAGATGGCGGGTCGCCAAGCAGGGACGACGGCGGGTTGCCGGGTAGGGTTGACGACGGGTCGCCAGGCAGGGTCAGCGGCGGATTGCCGGGTAGGGTCGACGGCGGGTTGCCGGGTAGGGTCGAAGGCGGGTTATCGGGTAAGGTAGACGGCGGGTCGCCAAGCAGGGACGATGGTGGGTTGCCGGGTAGGGTCAACGGCGGGTTGCTGGGTAGGGTCGGCGGCAGGATGCCGGGTAGGGTCGATGGCGTGTTGCCAGGTAGGATCAACAGCGGGTTACCAGATAGGGTCGACGGCAGGTTGCCGGGTAGGGTCAACGGCGGGTTGCCGGGTAGGGTCGACGGCGGGTTGTCGGGTAGGGTCGACGGCGGGTTGCCGGGTAGGATCAATGGCGGGTTACCGGATAGGGTCGACTGCGGGTTGCCGGGTAAGGTCAACGGCGAGTTACCGGATAGCGTCGACGGCGAGTTGCAGGGTAAGGTCGATGGCGAGTCGCCGTGCAGGATCGACGGCAGGTTACCAGGCAGGGTCGACGAAGGGATGACAGGTAGGGACGACAGCGGGTTGCCAGGACACTTAGGTATCCGGAGGTCCCGTAGCCTCCGTATCATGGGAAGGGTCCCACAGCCATACCCAAGCATGGCGGCCGGGTCGCCCTGGATGTACCCTTCCCTCCTCCAGAGCGGTACATCAGACCCTTGTAAGAAGAGAGCGGCGTGGCCGTTGTATGCATTAAAGAGGTAACGGGAACACCGGTGCCAGTAGACCCGCGCATTCCAAAGGGCCATGGGGCGACTCAAACTGTTAAAGGCATTAGAGGCGTCTACGAGGAGCATCCCCTCGATGGAGTCGTCCTCATACAATGAAGCCATCGCATGGACGGCGCCCTCGACACCCACCTTAACACCCGCACAGAGTTGATCCACCCCGCATTCCACGATGAAATCCATCTTTGTGGCGGCTGTGAGGCAGTTAGTCAGCAACCGGTACAGGACCTCCCCAATGCCGATGGGGCGGACACTGGGTTCCTTGTCAATTGCGACGAGGCGACAGGCACGCAGCGCGCGGATCTCGCCCCAAGGTACCACCGAGTGGGCGAGGCGTCGAGCCAACCCAGCAACGGCCTCCCTGAGGCGGGAGCTGTGCGCCTCGTAGCGGGTAAGCAACGCACTCCATAATTCGGGGTCTCCGCCGATCGGACCAGCTCCACCACATAGCACTCGAGTAACCTTGAGGACGTGCTGACCAGTAATGTCGACATCCTCGAAGGCTGGTAGGTCGTCACAGGGTTCAAACGCGTCCGGCGAAACCTGCATCTGAGGGGGATGTTTTTCCGCCAGAACCTCACGTACGGTAATCCCAGGTGCTCGCCCTCTGCCTGGGAATTGGGGTCTAAAATTCCACCACTGTCCCTCTCGGTAATGAGACGAACTGCCGCCCGATTCTGTCCCACCAGTATTTTCCGATTATACAACTGACCCGGGTTTACTTTTGCCGATCCCCAGGACTTAGCGAACTTGGAGCTGCAGCACTCCGCCTCCACCACCAGCTGCTTATACTCCTCTCGCTCCCACATGCCAATCCGGCGCAGCATAGTACGCCGAATATCCGCACTTTTAGTCAAGTCTGGGTCTCGCTGGAATATGGTAGCCACGCAACAGAGTGATCGTTCCGAGGGGTGGATACCGTCCATCAGAAATACCAGCTCGCGAGCGACTAAGTTGGCGATTTTGCGTCCCACATTGCCACCCGGCACAATAGACTGGAAACAAGTAAAGCAGGTGAGGCGGGAATAATTGGCCTCCCAATACGGATCGGTGGAAGAGCCAGGAGAGTTTAACCACTGGCCACCGAAGGCCGACTCCAAAAGCTCCACAGTGGTAGGGAATGGAGGAGAACTCGCACTCCCAGGCAAAGATAACAGAGGAGAAACAGTGTCGACGACTCGGGGAATCTGAGTTATCTGAGTTATCGCACTCGAAAACGAATCAGTATCCGAGCTATCCCCATCCGAGTCGTCGCCAGTGGATTCATGCAGCAGAGTGTCATCCACTACGGGACTAGTGGAGGCCCCCGATATGAGATGTGGGTTCAAGCAATTGCCAACAGACAAAGGCGAGCAGCTGGTGCAGGGTTGCCCGGCACGGACACAACAACAACGACTAGAAGTGGTAAAAGCGCAGATCTCACACTGACAGCACCGTTGGGACGACGACTGCCCTGAGACATAACTGACCGAATAGACAAACCGATTGAACCAGACGAACCATCCAAGGAGAGAGACTCGCGGTCACGAAACTGAACTCATCAACAAAATATCAACAAATATCAACAAATAAACAAAAACCACAAACCAAGTGTAATAATATACCGTATTATAATATACCAATTTATGGATTTATAGCATTCAAAGTGCATGAAAATTTACATCATCTTAACCGAAAATAGTTAGAAACAACAAAATAAGTATAGATAGCTAAACAAATAAATAATAATATAAATTAAGCTCTTTATCAACAGCCGAGTTCTTTGTGAATCTTTTTCTCCGCTCCATAGAATTATAACTCGCTAGTTCCCCATTAGTAACACTAATTTAATCGTTTTCACAACTTTATCAGCCACCGCTCTAGAACAACTGCGTTCCCAATCCTCCCATCTCGCTTGCTCCAGCGAAAAACTATCTCTGAGCCCTCAGTGATAGAATATCTTTTAGCCTATGAGAAAATAAATAATTTCTTTTATAATTAAATAATATCTTATTATTTAAGTAATTGCTTTATCTTGGTAATTCGAATAACTTTAAAATTATTTTATTTACTCAAATTAATTTCTGCTCAATCTGCATATTGCTTTAACCTATTTTATTATATCATATTATAAAGGAATGTTAGTATTAATTAAAACTTACACCATGGTTCCTCACTAAAATCTTCTGATTCCTCCCAGTTTTCCTGAGGAAAGGAATCTATGTACCGGTTCTCCTCGGCCGCCGCTATCTCTTCCTCGATATATTCTTCATAAAGATAGCGGTCATACCAGTTGGAGGAGCTCCGGAGGCCTTCCACTCGCGCTTCCCCCATTTCCCGAATCGCGAGCTCCGGCTCAATCATCCCACACCATTTCCTCAGACTCATCTCTGAGATGTTGCAGGTATGGAGTGACTGCTTCCGGCTCCGGCCAGCTCTCCGTAGTCTGCGTGCAAGTTGTATTTGTTCTGGTTGTGTTGGGGGTGTTGGACCCAGTGGTGATGGGTGTAGCTGTGGTGGTGGTGGAGACCGGTGCCATGAGGGCAGCTAGCTGGGTGCTGGTGGTGGAATCCATGATGTTAAATAAGTTGGCAAATTAACAAGTTTAAAAAAGTAAAAGTTTAAAATTGGCGTCTTGTAAAATAAATCACAAAAAATTATGAAACTGATGCAGGGATGACGAATGAAAGCCCGACTCGGTTTATATAGCATCGGCGTAGTATAGGGACCATCCTAACAGATTCATCGAGAGGCGGCTTTAATTAAAGGGTTCCCAGTGATCTGGTGATAAGTCGTTAGGAGACAGTAGTAATTATATAAAGGTAATAACTGATAACTAAGGCAGTAAGGGGATATAACGCATGAATGTCAGCCTGATTTGGGCCCTCAAGCTTATCAGCAATGGAGATATCTTCAAGTTATTCAGGAAACGACATGCCGATTTCAGGGCATTCATAACGTATAAAAACAGGATATGAGTTAGAAAACAATTGGAGCTCTTTTAACGCCCGTTCATATAATATTATACTTAAATGTTACTTGTTCTGTAGTTACTTACATACCATCACCAGATCACCGCACCGCTACCGAATAATCAATTTCACCCCTCGGGGCATCTTCAGGGTCATACTGTAGGTACCCGCCACAACAATCTCCAAAATATAAAAATATAAAACCAACTAAACTACTGAACTAAAGCTAAACAACTACACACCCCTATAAGCCTACTACATAACATACAGACATGAGACACCAGCCAACCCCGTGTAGTTCGGGGCTACATACAGACTGATAAGTACATAAGTAGGGAACCGTGCCACCTAACATTGTCTGACTGTGCAATCTATTAAATATCGGAATCCTATTGTGCATGTGCATCAGCTTACAAGCCGCGAACACATGCTCCCAGTCTGCTAGTGTCCAGCGTATAACCTATCGGGATATGCTCAAGCGATACTGCTGTACCGTATTTCAGCATTTCGGTAGGTTACATGCCCTAGGCCATAATGGCTACAGCATACTGCCGGACCGGGGTGCAGACGTTTGGATTTAAATACTATACGAGTTACACCTAGGCGTATCCAATTTCAACACCCTTACACTTAACACCAAAGGAAAACCCAAAATTGATATAACGCACCCTATCCACCCAATTTTATAAGTATCCCAAAAAACACCACCCCTCTACGGCATCAGACATTAGGATTTTTAATACTAGCAATGCCACAGCTACACGAATCCATTTCATCAAACTTATTATTACTGTACAGCCAATCCCCATTTAAAATATACGCTCATAATAAATAACTCATCAAAATGCTGCACAAAAATATACATACAACCATCCGGACGCGCGCGCACTAAACATTTAACATTTAACCCATTATACACTAATTAATTATTAACTAAATATTTGAAACGATATAGAGAAATTTACAAAATATTATACTGTATAGCCATACCTCAATTAAACTCTAAATCAGATTTTATCTACATGCTTAAGGCGATATAAGGATAATTAATAAATGATATACTGTATACTCGTTCCCGAATTTAACTGCACCGTGTATCTCACTGAAATGCTGCACAAAAAATATAAAAAATATACTGAACACCATGAATCGGTCTAGACTTTGGAACCAATCAATATGAACCAAACAATTATTATTCTATTCAATTATTATCTACATTTAAGGCGATATAAGGATAATTAATAAATAATATACTGTATACCCGTTCCCGAATTTATCTGTACTGTGTATCTCACCGAAATGCTGCACAAAAAATATATAATGCACACCGTGAATCGGACTTACCCTTGGAACAAAAATAAACCAAACAATTATTAACTAAATATATAGTAAATATGATATTGTATGGCCAAAACCAAATCATACTCTTACGCAGCCGGCTTCGCTCAATTAAACTCTAATCAATTATTAACTATTTAAGGTGATATAAGTATAATTAATATACTGTATACCCATTCCCGAATTATACTGTACCCTGTACCTCACCGAAATAACTGCACAAAAATATATAACCAACCAAAACGGACTAAACTTTTAAACCAATATATATATTAACAATTAATATTCTTACAGGGCCGGCTTCCCCTTGTTCCATGGCGGTTTAAATTTCCTAATATAATTCGCCTCCGCATGGATTCTACTCTTGTTATCTCTAAATTGGCGAAACGCCGTTATCCCAAAAGACTCCCACTCACACCATCGAAAATGTTCACATAATAAAAATTCTGGTAAGTCAGTATGATCAATGGGGGGGTGTTTTCTATACTCATTAATTACGGATTTATGTTTACTAAACCTCTCGGCCAGTCTTTGTTCAGTCTGGCCTAAGTAATATCCACGCGGGTGTTCTTTACATGTTATTGTGTACAACACGTTTGCAGACTCGCAGGTAAAGGACCCCACACTCTTCTCACCCCATGGCAACTCCGGCAAATCCAAAATACTTCCGCATAATAAGCACCGCGATCGCCCGCACGGATTATTTCCTATATTCGCCCGTCTCTCCCGTTTCTCAATAACAATATTCCCTATACTCATTCCCGCCTTTCTGGCGCTAACCACCTCCAACCCAATATCACCCAAACCGTGCTTATACTTATTTAATATAGGTTTGACTACGTCCGCAAACATTGCGTCCACCGCTGGGTAGTTTTTCGTACATTAACTTTCACCCCGATATTTACGCTTATCCACACCCTCCCTCACAGACCAGTCAATCTCCCGGACCCCGTTTAAAAACATCACAGGGTACCCAGACACAATCAGTTAGGTATCTATCCCGCGCAACACCATACTCAATCCCACCTCCCGTCAGACGCCAAAATCTCAGTAGTTGTGACATCACTACTCCTTGCAGAGATTTGTTGCTATGGTTACTGAAAAATAGTATTGGCATTTTTCTGGATAGGGGTTTAAAATACACTCTGGTTCGAATGAACCCAACACTGTCTTGAAACAATTCCAAATCCAAAAAACCGACTCATTATATGAAAAATCAAAAGTGAATTTTATTATATCCCGCCCAAACAACTTTACACTCGCGTTATTGTACCTATTAATAATTTCGTCCTTAGTTTGAACCGTCAACCTACTGCCAAAAATTGCCTCCCCGTCGTCCACAAACGTGCGAAAAAATATATCACCATACAATGTCGTCAACCTACCATGCGTTTGGATACGGTCCACCGGGATATGGTTGCTACCGATTTACTTGCAGGCACCCCCATTCCCAACCCTTTTATCAAAACATAATATTTCTTACCAACCGCGAAATATGTGTGCGTAATAACATATTTTAGTACAGTTATTATCTGTTCGTTATCGTAACCAGTCGTATCAGATAAATCGGGGTTTTCCTTGAGTGTGGCGCCTACAGCCTCAACAGCTGTCTCGAAGTCTATAGACGGGTAAAATGGAGAACGGAAAATGGAGATATCTGGCATGTCGGCCGGCCCTCAAGCAAATTAGCGGCGTAATGGCTAACGGGGCACTTCGAAGACAGTCTGGCTATAGTAGAGTAGAATCGGCATACGAGACCATAGCTAAAATACATCTGCCATGGAGCCTGCGCGCAGCACTGTGCTCACCAAATATATTTATAAATCTCTACTGTTTATTCACGAAGTGGAGTACGTTCAGCAGCAACAAAACTAATGAAATCAATCGAAGATATTAGCACCTACGATGTTCACAACAAAAACAATTGCGGCTTAACTCATTAAACGAAAAGTTATGCTCTACCATGTCTGAAACTGAACAGGACATTGACTCAGAGGTGTGTATAGAGTATGAGTTTAAATTAACAGATATTAATACTGGTTTTAGGTTACAATCACTCATCGTGACCTCCTCCTCGATACCTTCGTTGTCTCTCCTCGTCTGGCGTCGTACCGTCGGCCCTCCCCTTGCCGTTCCGGTGGGCCGCTCGCCACCTGTAGCCACTGGTTGGCTGGTGGCTCCGGTACGCTCGTCGCCATTGTCATCATTACGTATCGACCTATCTTCCTCCCGTACCCGTCTGTGTTCCTCCTCTTCAACCAATCCGTCATACGTGTTACCTACTTTGGCCATCCAATAGATACACGATTGTCATGCCTGGCCCTCTCATTGGTCTGTTCCCCTCTGGCTGTGTTCTGTCCCCTTTGCCTGTGTTAGGCCCTGCCGTTGAGATGGTTTAGTAAACCATCCCGAGGTTATTATTTCCTAACTGGTTCCCTATACAATATTGGTTACATATCCTACTGATTGCCAAATCAATTCACCTCCCCATTCTGCCGGTAAGTGGCGTGTGTTACACGGAATGGATCGCTTACGGAACGAGAGTAGTACCAGAAAAAGGCCCATTTGGCCAGAACATTGGCAATTTTTGAAAAAATATGTTGGTTTTCTTTTTTTATCGTTAAGTACATTCTTACAGTCTTGGGCAAAATTGAGCAAAGTGTTGAGCCATTTTAATGGAAATAAGAATTTACAGACCTCAAAAAAACGAAATTTCGTTTAATTTCGATTAATTCGATTAATGACTTTCGTTTTTTCTAACTAAATAACCAAAATAATAATTTTTTATTAATAAAAATTTCGTGACGCTGGACAGCTGTTACTCAAACTAACCTAAAATTAGAACTAATTAATCATTGTACAGTCCCGCTCTCAAAAAGCATTCCTTTGATCAAACATTGATCAAACTTTGATCAAACATTGATCAATGTTTGATCAAAATGTGTCCATAGAGTAGTATTGAAAGTAGCATTGACATTGAAATGACATTGATAGCATATTGAAATGACCTTGAAATCGACGCACCGAAATTCCAGACTTTCTGTCTCATATTGAAATGACATTGAAATGATTTCAAGGTAACAGTTTACATCGCTCTTCTGCGGCAATCCTTTGTACTCAGATTCCCGGTGAGGACTGGCTTTCGTTAATAGCCAAGCCGCAATGTGATTGACAGGGTGGCGCATGGAGCTTGCTTGATTTTGTGGATAGACAACGATTAGATTTACAAGGCAGTGTTGTGGTAGTGTCCCAGACTGAGTCATATAGGGCCTATTATTACACTAACAACTAGTTAAGATAACAGCCCATGGAATATTTTTAAATTATTATTAATTACAAATTTGTTTTAATGTTCCTTAAATCAGAATCAAGGCCAAAGACCTCCATTGACATTGAGGTAGCGAGATGGCTACCGTTGTATTGAATTTTCTTATACAGAAATTGTTTAAATTCAACAAGCCTGCCTCCTGCCCCTGTCTCTAATTTTCCTAATAAATGTAAATAAATAAATCCATAAAATATAATTTATAATTTAATTATGCATATATAACTGTGTGATCATAAAAAACTGACGTATTTTAGAAATAGTAAGCTAGAAATGTAGGCCTACTTAACGAGCGGACACCAGACACCATTAAATTAAATATACCTTTTAAAAAATGTACGTAATTTAATTTTAATACTCTGATAAGGTATTTTTTATTGAAAACTTAATTTCTAGTAAACTATAGTAATCTATGTACATCATTAGTACCCAGACATCATTAGATTTTAAATCAGTTTAACATATTGTAATCATAATTTTTTAAATATTAAAAATCAAATTGGGTTATTAATACTTATTAAATTCTGCTCATTCATTTTTAATTAATGGTTGGTTTTAACCATCCGGCCGACAAACCGGTAAACGGACAGGTTGTATCCAGACAAGTTGTATCCAGACAAGTTGTATCCAATTTCCTATTCTTAGCTTACAAAAGGACATTTTGTATCCCGATTTTCGGACATGTTGTATCCAACTTATTTACGTTGTAAATTAACTGTAATTCTATCCTATTGAATAATATAATTAACTAGGCGATCCATAATCATAATACTGTACATTATACGATTTATACACATTTGCAATCGCTCCCAAACCGTTTTACCAGTTATATATAGTCTGTGCCAAGGTGTACACTCGTATACTGCCACTGCTTTATGCATTTCTCGAACGCAAAACAGAAACTACTTTCTCGGAGTTATTCAATGTGATCGCCATGCAAGGGGCTTCACCTTCGGTTGTCCACGTGGACTTTGGGAAGGCGGCACACAACGCAATCATTGCGGCTTTCGGCGACAGTGTGACGTTTGTTTTCTGTTACTTCCATCTCCGGCAAGCGATTAACAAGCGCATTCAAGAGCTTGGATTGAAATCTCACTATCAGTCCAATTTGGAGTTTAGGTTATGGGCCTCCAAGATTTCTTCACTTGCTTTGCTGCCAACATATAAAGTGAAAGATGGGTTCCGCATAATACAAGACATTGCCCCCCGGGAAGGCGCCGAACTGTTAACCTACTTCGACCGAACCTCGACGGACCTCGACGTATTCGTAGCGACAGCAATGGCCTTGTCTCGAAGATACGTTCTGCGGGACCCTTATTTGCAGTTGAGAAGTGGAAATTTCATGCAGCCACATTAAATGACTTTGGCAGAACTAACAATGCTTCAGAGGCTGTTAATCGTGATATTTCTACCATTATAGGAAGTAGGCACCCTTCTGTGTGGAAACTTATTGATGCTCTAAAAGCGAAAGATGCTGATGTCCAATGTCAACTTGCTCGGGCCGCAGTTGGACAGCTAGAGCCACGTCGAGAAACTTTGGAATCTAAAACATTTGATAGACGCATAAAGACGCTCTGCACTGAGATTACCAACCAACAGCGCACTGTGGAGAGCTTTCTCATTGGTGTCGGCGAGAACATAGAGTTATTAAAGAGAACAAAGTCATTGTTTTCAAATATCAACGTAAGTGACTCTGAAATGGACAAGGACTTCAAATAACTCGGTGTAACATTTTGGCTAATAACTTTGTGTAACGTTTTAGTTTAGTTTTAGTAACAATGTTATCATGTATTATTATGTGTATTGTATATTATGTTTATTAACTACAGTATTAATGAAAATTATAAGAATAGTTTATAATTCAACTGTGAAATTATTTAGCAATTTTTTTATGCCAGGATACAACTTGTCTTTTTCTTTGGAAGACAAGTTGTATCCAGGGAAATTGGATACAAGATGTCTGGATACAACTTGTCTGGATACAACTTGTCTGGATACAACTTGTCTGGATACAACTTGTCCTGTAACCCGACAAACCACACTTGCCCACAGGTCGTTGTAAAGACAAGACATTCAATACTACCACAGTTATCCCATCCCCTCTCTTGTTGTGGACTATTACTATATCATTGTACAAGCTGCGGACCTGCACGCACACCCCCCCCCCCCCCCCCCCCACACCACCCCATTATAATGTGTTGTAGGTAGACATCCACCCAACTCATTGCGTAACTCAGAATAAACTCCACACAGCCCATACCCGCCCGCCGCCGCCCTTGCTATTATTACCGCAAAGTGGAGATTCAATAAATTGTGGCTGTTTATTTTCTGATAATCGCGGTGAATTATTATAACCTAGGCGGTCAGGTATAAATAACGGTTACAGCTTACAAACCTATGGTATGATATGGACGTGGTGTGGTGTCCTGTGTGCTCTGCAGACATCCTACAGAGCACATGGAGCATTACACACACAGGGAGAGCGAGAGAGAGAGGGCTGCTTGATTGACACACGGCTCACTGGGAATCTAGACTTTGAAGTGCAGCGCCTTTGGTAGAACTCAATGGCAGGATTTATAAGCCTGGTAAATTTCAATATTTGATCAAATTTTGATCAAAGTTTGATCAATGTTTGATCAATGTTTGATCAAAGGAATGCTTTTTGAGAGCGGGACTGTAGGCCTACGCTTTCCATGTGATCTTATCTCTTATGTGATTCATATACTGTACAGGGTCACCAGTACTTCACTGAGAATTGTATATGTTACACATAGGATAGGAGGACAACAAAATTTGCTATGAATTCTGTCCGTGACGTTTACAACACTTTTCAACCTTGCCCTACTACTGTATTGATTGAATGGATAGGCCCACCCAAACTGCAAAGAAGTATATTACTTGCCAAGTTTAGTAAGTGTGTTTACTCAGTCACTCTATCCCAGATAGTAATCAAACATAACTGAGTTTGTAACTATTACCCCGCCAGCTGAATAGCTCTTCCCAGTGAATCCTACGGGAATATCTATAATGTTACTCACTGGGGAGTTCAAATGTTTTATAGGTTAATAATAATGAAATGAAGGGACTGGGTATTGCTATCCCTCAGACTGTAAGCAAAGCTGTTCAATGGGGAGGGACCCAACTACACTACACGTATGTCTATATGGACGGTCTTCTTATAGCCAGATTGATGGCTTTTCTAGTGTTTAAACTTGTTTCAATTTAAAAGAAAATTTATTTTTATGTTTTTTTTTTTTTAATTTACATTAATTGTGAATTTTGTCAACAATTCGTTGAAATTGAAAGCCGTCCAAAAATTGAAATCCGGCCGGAGCCGGAATTGGATTTTTTCTCAAAATCCGGCAGGAATTCCGTCCCGGCCGGATATCCGACACACCCCTTAAAGATAAACTATTTATTCAGAAGTTACAATTAAATTTATATTTAAAGAAAAGAAAATGAAAATAAAAGAAATAATATTGCAACAAATCGACTAGGAAACAATAAATTCATATTACAGCCCTGAAATAAATTCACCAATAATTATCCAATCTCTAGATATATTAAATTATTGGCACGTCATGACGTCACATTAATCCGGACACTTAGACTTCCTGGACTTCCGAGCCGCCCTTTTCTGCTCCCAACGGACCGTTTCCTGCTCCACCACCGACATCTCGTGAATCCGACGGTTGAAACTCGATGGGGCCCCGACGGTGGGGTCTGCGAACGGAGAGTCCTGCCTCTGGGTCTGTCTGGGCACCTCCTGGGAGACCCTCATTGGTCGCTGCCAGACAGGCGGTCTCCCGGACAACGGGTCCCTAAAACGGTTCGAGTCCGTGTTGTTCGAGTTCCCTCTATTGCCGTTAAGGGGCGCCACCGCTACAGTAGCGCCGCTCGGCGGTTGGGGACAGGATATTAAAGGGGATTGCGAACTCGGTACATCACCGCTAGATGGCGAACTATAATTAGATAACGCGCCCCCGGCTATCCTAAGAGAACCTTTATTGGGAGCTTCTACGCCTATTTTAGGTTCTGTCCTTCCCGTCTCTACATTATTCCCTATAGGTTTAGGCGTCCAGTAACTCTCACTCAACCTTTTCCCCGATATCAGCGGGAGTGGGTGCGGTTTAAGCGGGTAAAACCCCCCGAAGTTTCCGTTTGTTACCGATTCCGCGCTAAATAAACTCGCCGTTATCGTTTTGTAGACCGGGGGTCTGACAACTTCCTTGTGAACCTTGTTGCTTCCTACCGAGAGGTCCATGCTCTCTCGTGATTGGCTAACAGTTCGGTAATCTGAAAGGAATATAAGAAATGTTAATAATTGCAAAACAGATAAACAATTAGATAAAATAATAGAAGTAATGTTGGTGGCTTTGACTGCGAAAGTGACGATTTCGCTTGGCCGTTTTATGACACGGTTTATCGGACGTTTTATAGCTTCTAGGATATTTTTTCCGCGGTCTTTCAAACGGAAAACCGATCCTAGTAGAAGTAGTACTCCTATCTGCTGCCCGAAAGTAGGGTTGGGCGCTGCTCCTATCTGCTACCCGAAGGTAGGGGAGGGCGCTACTCCTATCTGCTACCCGAAGGTAGGGGTGGGCGCTACTCCTATCTGCTACCCGAAGGTAGGGGTGGGCGCATACTCCTATCTGCTACCAGAAAGTAGGGGTGGGCGCTACTCCTATCTGCTACCCGAAGGTAGGGGTGGGCGGGACTAACTCCTATCTGCTACCCGAAGATAGGGGTGGGCGCTACTCATATCTGCTACCCGAAGGTAGGGGTGGGCGCTACTCCTATATGCTACCCTAAGGTAGGAGTGGGAGCTACTCCTATCGGGTACCCGAAGGTAGGGGTGGGCGCTACTCCTATCTGCTACCCGAAGGTAGGGGTGGGCGCTGCTCCTATCTGCTGCCCTCAGGTAGGGGTGGGCGCTACTCCTATCTGCTACCTTTAGGTAGGGGTGGGCGCTACTCCTATCTGCTACCCGAAGGTACGGGTGGGCGCTACTCCTATCTGCTGCCCTTAGGTAGGGGTGGGCGCTACTCCTATCTGCTACCCGAAGGTAGGGGAGGGCGCTACTCCTATCTGCTACCCGAAGGTAGGGGTGGGCGCTACTCCTATCTGCTACCCGAAGGTAGGGGAGGGCGCTACTCCTATCTGCTACCCGAAGGTAGGGGTGGTCGCTAGTCATATCTGCTACCCGAAGGTAGGGGTCGCCGCTAATCCTATCTGCTGCCCGAAAGTAGGGGTGGGCGCTACTCCTATCTGCTACCCGAAGGTAGGGGTGGGCGCGACTAACTCGTATCTGCTACCCGAAGGTAGGGGTGGGCGCTACTCCTATCTGCTAGCCGAAGGTAGGGGTGGGCGCTACTCCTATCTGCTACCCTAAGGTAGGGGTGGGAGCTACTCCTATCGGGTACCCGAAGGTAGGGGTGGGCGCTACTCCTATCTGCTACCCGAAGGTAGGGGTGGGCGCTACTCCTATCTGCTACCCTTAGGTAGGGGTGAGCGCTACTCCTATCTGCTACCCGAAGGTAGGGGTGGGCGCTACTCCTATCTGCTACCCTAAGGTAGGGGTGGGAGCTACTCCTATCGGGTACCCGAAGGTAGGGGTGGGCGCTACTCCTATCTGCTACCCGAAGGTAGGTTTGGGCGGTACTCCTATCTGCTACCCTTAGGTAGGGGTCGCCGCTACTCCTATCTGCTGCCCGAAGGTAGGGGTGGGCGCTACTCCCGAAAGTAGGGGTGGGCGCTACTCTACCTGCTACCCGAAGGTAGGGGTGGGTGCTACTCCTATCTGCTACCCGAAGGTAGGGCTGGGCGCTACTCCTATCTGGTACCCGAAGGTAGGGGTGGGCGCGACTAACTCCTATCTGCTACCCGAAGGTAGGGGTGGGCGCTACTCCTATCACAAATTTTGTCCCAAGTAATGCACTCGACTGGTTCTCATTTTATTGTCCCGAGGAAATGAAAGGCTGATTGGACCCTGGCGGGGCTCAAAACTACAACCAATAGTCCTGGCGCTCAACCAACTGAGTTACCCCACAGTACAGTGCATTAGTGTCGGCATAGTATGTGCTGTGCATGGTGTCGGCATAGTATGTGCTGTGCATGGTGTCGGTAAGTTTCCCCCGTGGAATTGGCGTGATGTCGGCGTATTGCCGCCGACTCATACAGTCGACGTAACATTCAGTAGTGTCAGGGTGTTGTTGGCAAATAGTTGTTTCGTGCATAGAAATTTGGCTACAAATTGTAACTTTTGTTGCGATAACGATACTACATCTGTATATGACAATAACTTTGTGATACATTGCTTCCAAACCGCTTCTGCAGCCCTAGTTGCTGCACTCAAAACCTTTGAAACGATATAAATTAAACTGTGTTCGCATCCGGGTACTACTTGTAAACATCTTGTGTGTGGCGGTGGATTCTAATAGAAAGGAATAGAAATGTGTATCATTTGATTCTGTGTCTAGTGTAACTGTGTAGGCATAGAAAAGCTCATCTTATCTTATGTATAATCTTTATTTGATAATAAACAACCCGGACAATAAGCTGTTACCTAAGGCGGGATGGCGCCACACTATCTCCCAAGGTCTAATACTCTCACCATCTAACTATTTTCTTTACTCCACCAACATATGCCAGGAAAACTGGGCTTTTCAAATTAGGGGACTCGAACTCACGGCCTTAAACTTGGTAGACCGAAGCTCCTACCACCTGGACAACATGAACACGGTGTAGTCGGTCAGTCAAATTGGAGAACTCGATATTATCACTTTGAATCACAGTGAATTGAATGTTACTACGTTTGGTTTTAATATAATTCAAAAAATCAACAGCGCAGTTGACACAAAAAATATCCCCGACATATCGCTAGTAATATTTTGGTTTTTATCTCATGTGGACAATTTATTATCAAGCCAATGGATTTCGTAATAACAGGTGATACCACACAGAATATCTAAGACTATTAAATTCGCCACGGCACAAACGCGCCATATGTTGTGAATGTGAATCAATCACAATATAATTTTTAAATATATTTGTTATTTTCTCCGTAACATTTTGTAGAGATAAATTTATTAATTCCATTCAAATATATATATATAATATGTCAGTAACATTGTGATAGAACCTTTTAATTAACTTACAATCATTAAAATTGAATCGCAATTCTTCCGAATAAATGTGTAGGTGTTCAATAAATCGTGAGTAACTTAGTAGCTTATCCGATGGAATATCAATCACACTAGAAACTGAAAGTAAATAAATTAATCTAAATAACAATCACACTAAAAACTGAAAGTAAATAAATTAATCTAAATATCAATCACACTAGAAACTGAAAGTAAATAAATTAAAATCTAAATATCAATAACACTAGAAACTGAAAGTAAATAAATTAAAGTCTAAATATCAATCACACTAGAAACTGAAAGTAAATAAATTAAAATCTAAATATCAATCACACTAGAAACTGAAAGTAAATAAATAAAATCTAAATATCAATCACACTAGAAACGGAAAGTAAATAAATAAAATCTAAATATCAATAACACTATAAACTGAAAGTAAATAAATTAAAGTCTAAATATCAATCACACTAGAAACTGAAAGTAAATAAATTAAAATCTAAATATCAATCACACTAGAAACTGAAAGTAAATAAATTAAAATCTAAATATCAATCACACTGGAAACTGAAAGTAAATAAATTAATCGAAATATCAATCACAATTGAAACTGAAAGTAAAAAAATTAATCTAAATATCAATATCAATCAACCCAGTTCTTGGATATTGATAGATGTCAATTAAACAACTATTTAAGTGGTGGCAAAAAAAAGTAAACTTTAAAAGGAAAGCTAGACAAAAAAGTTACTTTTTGCCACCACTTACATCGTTTTATTGGTTGAAAGTCATCTGGGCCTATTTCAGCATAAATATCGTCTATCTAAGTTTCTTCCATGGTGAGATACCGGTATACACCATGTCCGGTAATATAGTGTCGTTATTTAAGTACCTGGAACCCCCCCCCCCCCCCCCCAAAAAAAAAAAAAATCGACAAATCTCAATGAGATTGCATGAAATATGAAACAGAGATAGTTTAGTCTTCCTCCTCCTTCGTGGATGAGCCAGAATTTTTATTTTCGCTTTTAATCTTTAGCTAAAGCTTTTATAAAAGGTATATCCGGCGTTTTTTCACCATAGTTACACTGTTAGTTTGTTATTCTTCAACCATATAGTCATAGTTGGTACTGCTAGAAAGCTGGACTTGCCGGTAAAAAGCCGGTAAAAACTTTGAAAAATAGAGATATGAACTTTCAAAAGTTGTATGGTGTTAACTGCGCGAGGCTATTTTATTATATTTAATAAAAGCACCATATTCCAGAACATTTTGTTTATGTATGAATAGCTACGTAATAGTGCGCTACTATGTTTTGTACACACACACCCCCATAAATTAAAAAAAATTAGTTTTTGTTACTTTTTTTTATGTTCTAGAACATATTGTCTATTCATTTTTTATTAATTTTGTTCTAGAACAAATAATTGTTATTCTTAATTATGTTTTTTTTGTTGTTATCATCGCTAGTTTTTCTTACTTTTTTTTTAAATGTTCTACAACATAATTCTCTATTCATTTTTGTAAAAAGTGATATGTTCTAGAACAAACTTTTTTTCCTAGAACATTTAACAAAATTTGTTTTTTGTGGTGTTTTTTATTTGATTGTTTTTATAAAAAATTACTAACAACTACAAATTTTCATTGTAGCTATAGTGATCGTGATTTTATTAAATATGTGATACAAAGATAACATACAATATAAAATTAACAAAATTAACAAATTAGCTAGTTTTTTTGGTTTTTTTGTTCTAGAACAAAAAATATTTTTCCTAGAACAAAATTTTTACATTGAATGAATAAATAACATGTTCTAGAACCATTTTTAAAAAAAGTAACAAAAACTAGCTAGTATAAAAATTTTGGAGGGGTGTGTCCAAAAGATAGTAGTGCCGTAATAGTAGGATTAAAGAGGTATAGCGATTAGACGTATTTTATGAACTAAATGTTCCAGAATATGATGCATTTATTAAATTGAATAAATGGCCTGCAGGGGAAGCAAATACATACAAATTTGGAACGCCCATAATCAGCTATTTCACAACCAAATTCAAATATTTTTATATATTTGGACGGCCAGCTTCTACTAGTATCAACAAAACACTAAGATTGAAGAATAACTGCAGTACGACTGGTGAAATATCGACGGAGACACATTTTTCAAACGTTGGTAACTAAAGACTAAAAGCAAAAATAACAATTCTAGCTCACCTACTAAGGAGTAGGGACGTGAAATGTTTCAAATTTCATGCAATCTTAATACGATTTGTAGAAGGGGGGGGGGGGGGGGGGGGCATTGTGTATCAAGCGAAATAGGTTTTATAATTATGATTATAATATTCTAGAACATTAAATAACCTTTGGATACCATCAGCGCTACAAAGAAGTTTTTTGTCAAACTTGTTACTGAATTTGACAAAAGAAGCGACTTACAACAAATAAAAATAATTTATTTCTAAAATAATCGTAATTTATTCAAATAAATTATTTATAGTACTTACGATTTTACCTTCTACCTTTTATATATCAACTTCATAATTTCCAATTCAAATTAAGAATCAGTTGGGTTTGAAACAAAACTAAATATTTTTTGCAAGTTGTTTGATGTTTGAAAGATACAGAATATTCATAACCCGCAAAGTAATACAATCCACAGCTTATTTATTATGCCCTGGGTAGCCTCGATTTTATTATGGTAATTGAATGGCCTATATATTACCTACCAAATGTTATTTGTTATTGTTATAGAACAACGCAATAGATCAAATAGAAAAACATGATATTCTAACTGAGTGATTATTTTGTTCTGACTGAATGGAATTGAATGCCATTAATTACTATATGGAACGTGAATCACTGGTAAAGTCGAATGGGGTAAGTTTTAACCCGTGGGTCGGTAGTGGGTCGGTAGTGATCATCATGTTCCAACTTTTGACATCCGACATATGGCATGCAAGAGGACTGTGATTGGTTGGTTTGGGTTAAAATGTTAATTAAATATGAGACGCATCTTATATTTTTTAACGAATAACTTATGCCGTACCAATTACACACGGGAGCTGTAATTTAGACATAAAAACTAAAAACGACTTTCAATATGTTTTCCAATATAAAATATACTAGCTAACACAACATCAAAATTACTAGCTGCCATCTTACTGTCATAAGATAACATTTTTTTTCTGGAACAAAATAATTTAGGTAAAAGCCCATTTACACGTGGCATCTTTTAGAACAACTTTCTCGGCAACTTGTAGAGCAACCCAGGTTGCCGATCAAGTTGCTCCATGTAAACACGCAAAAAGTTGCCGTAAAGTTTATCAACTTTACGGCAACTTGAAGGAATTTGCGTTGGCGAATTAAAGCGGGATAATCAAATTAAATTAAATGGCTAGAGTTCCGTATGCAGTCGTATTTGATATTTTGAAATTAATTAATAAAATTACGTACTTTTGCATGTAATAACTGACTGAATTACCACTAAATTCATTGCAACATTTTTCAAAAAAAATATTTTGTTCTAGAACATTACTGTAGCTAATCGACTAGCTAGTAATTTGTGTTTTATTTTTTTGATACATGATTTATTATATATTACGGTAGGCCCTACATTTTTTTTAAATTTCTAAAAATACTGCATCTTTTTGTGTTCTAGAACATTAGCAGATATGTTTTTTATGGTAGCTAGTGTTTTTTACTAGCTAGTATCTTTTTTAATTATAAAAAAATGTGAAAACATTGATATTTCAGGTTAAAACTTTTGCAGAATATCTTAATTACCAAAAGTATTGATGATACAGTATTATAGCAGTGGTGATTATGATAACAATGATTTATGTTATAAAAATGTAGTTTTTTTTTATTACTAGCCATTTTAAATATGAAAAATGGCTAGCTATACTGTATGTTATAGAACATTATTTTTTTTATTTTATTTATGATCTAGAATAGTGTAAAATAATTATATTTTGTTCTAGAACTCTACAATGTTGACCTGGTAACAATGATTTATGTTTTAAAATGCGACTGCATACGGAACTGTTCCCAATTAAATTAAACAGTATTAGTTAAAGCGGTTTTTTGTGAGAAAAATCCAGAAGTCCAATCTTTTCTTGTGATAAATAGCTTTTATCATGGGGTTTTTGTTCTAGAACAAACGTCATTTTGACAGTAAGATTGTAGCTAGAAATATTGATTTGTGTTAGCTAGTTCTTTTTATTAGCTAGTAAAACAATAAAAATTGATCATTTGAAAAAAATTATTGTGAAAATTACTTTTATCATTGCTTTTATTATTTATTAGCTATCATAATAATTTAATTGAAAAATTTTAAAATGTTTAAAAGTTATTTTATTCATTTTATTTACGTATTATATCCATCTCATGCTCTCTAAATACTAACCAGGAATTTGTCTAAAAAATTTTCTGGAACAACAAATATTTGTTCTAGAACATAAATTTTTTTCAAAATAAAATGGCTAAATTAAAAAAAAAATAAATTATCAAAAACTAGCTTGTGGATAATATTTGGTGAGGGGTGTACGAATACTGAACCAGTACCAAGGTGTACTAAATAACTTATAAGTTATTTATTTATTTAATTTTATTTATTTAATAAGTTATTTAGTACACCTTGACCAGTACTAGAGTTGAAACAGAGACTTGTCACTGATCTCTGATCTCTGGATTCTCCGGGCAGTTTTTTGGTCTCCGGATAGGTCTCTGGTTCCCGAGTATTGAAAACAGACATTTTACCCAGAGATCAGTGATTTGACAAATTAGAAAAAGATATTTAAAAATAGATCCTGAACAACACAAAATGTGAAATGAAGATTATTTTTCACAAATTTTTTACAATTATTTTTTTAATTTTTAACTATTTCTCCTACACCACTTCAACACTTCACATTATTATTCACTTTTACACTATTTCTAATAAATGTACCGATAATCTTCTCATTAATTAATTTAAGGTGCGTTTAATTTTAAGTTAAATTAGCACCTAAAGATGGTTCTTATTTAAGGATAAGGGCGCCTAATTTGAGCACTCATAATGTTTAAAAGTGAAAGAAAGGGCTGTTCTCCATTCAATTTGTTATAGGATAGATAATACTGTATGACGACAAAATGGAGAGAACGAGCGTAACGAGGCTTGTATATGGGGCGAGTAGAGCACTATTATACCTGTGCACTAAATATTCGTAAATGACCAAGTTTATAGTACATTGAAATGTACATATGATTTGAACAATTGTAAAATAATTGCCTTTAATTAACAAAGTACCGGTACCTATGGCGCAAAACAAATTTATGTAACATATTACTAACAATAACAAAATAAGAACGAATTAATAAACAAATAATAACCAAATTAATATTAATGAAGCCCCCCAAACTGTACGTGCGCTTATTTTCTTACAATGGGTAAGGGTTGAAATGGGTCGGATTTACGTTACTGTAATTGAACCATAGAAAAATAGTTCTCAGTCTGTATGTGTACCTGTTTGTGCTATAGGGGAGTAATCAAATTGTAAGTACAAAAATAAGCAAAGTCTCTGATCTCTGGCTCTGGTCTCCGGTATTTTTTAAAATAATTATCCGGGTAGGGCTCTGGTTCACCGGGATTAAGAAAAACAGGTCTCTGTTTCAACTCTGACCAGTACCCACTATTTTACAGTCAAACTAGCCAAGTTGCTCTAAACGGTAGCGGCCAAGTTGCTGGAAAGTTGCCACGTGTAAACAGCGATTAAATTAAGTTGCTCGAAAAAGAGTTGCTAGTTGCCGAGAAAGTTGCTCTTAAAGTTGCCACGGTAACAGGCCCTAAGAAATCATCAACATAAACAAATTACCCAATTAATGTACCTTTTAGTTTGTGTAATGTTTCATTATTATTTATATCCGTTCCAGAACGTCTATCACGTTTCCTAGGAGATCGTCTAGATAGCAGTTTTGTCCCACCTAGCGGCGGTAGGCTGCCTTGGTAACTGGCTTCCACGCCACGTAGATCGACTATTGTTACAACACGCGCCGCCTGCAGGATAAACAGCGAGGGTTAAGGAAACCGGAACCCGATGCTGCGACCGCTGCACTACAGCAGTCCATTTAAACTGGAATGTTTATAGAACCAAAGGAACTTCGAATGAAGATGAATGACAGTGTGAGTGGCCTCAGTAAATCTGTGCAGAGAATATGGTCATAATGAAGGTCAATACTTACAATACTTATACTGTAGCTCTACGGTGTATGAAGGTCGCAGTACGGTATTGGTGAAAAATATCGAGAGTAAAAATATCGAGAGTAAAATTATCGAGAGTAAAAATATCGAGAGTAAAATTATCGAGAGTAAAAATATCGAGAGTAGAAATATCGAGAGTCAAAATATCGACAGTAAAAATATCGCAAGAGTGAAAAATATCGAGAGTAAAATATCGAGAGTAAAAATATCGAGAGTCAAAATATCGACAGTAAAATTATCGACAGTAAAAATATCGAGAGTCAAAATATCGACAGTAAAAATATCGAGCTTAGAAATATCGAAAATATCGAGAGTCAAAATATCGACAGTAAAATATCGCAAGATGAAAAATATCGTAAATATCGAGAGTAAAAATATCGAGAGATGAATGAATGAAAATTCATGAAGTC